>CAUYQU010035773.1:0-30290 GCA_963574635.1 Cheracebus regulus
TTTCTTTTCTTGTCTTATTCCTTCCTTTCTTTCTTTTTTTTTTTTTTTTTTTTTTTTGAGACATAGTTTAGCTCTTGTTGCCCAGACTGGAGTGCAATGGTGTGATCTCGGCTCACTGCAACCTCTGCCTCCCAGGTTCAAGCTATTCTCCTTCCTCAGTCTCCTGGGTAATTAGGATTATAGGCATGTACCACCACACCGGGCTAATTTTGTATCTTTAGTAGAGATAGGATTTCTCCATGATGGTCAGACTGGTCTCTAACTCCCAACTTCAGGTGATCCACCCGCCTCAGCCCCGCAAAGTGCTGGGATTACAAGTGTGAGCCACTGCCCTAGGCCTTTCATTTTATTTACCTTTTTTCCACTTCATCTTATTAGGCTGTATCAAGACCTATCCTCAATTTGAAACTCTTTCCTGATCTTAATTTAGTCTATTATTGAAGCTCTTGATTTAATTTTTTTTACTTCATTCATTAATTTTTTTTTTGCTAGGGATTTCTATTTGTTTTGTTTTTATATCTCTTTGTTGAATTTATCTTTCAGGTCATGAATTGTTTTTCTGCCTTCTTTATATTGTTTATCTATGTTCTCTTATATATTAAGTTTCTTCACTATAATTAATTTGAATTCTTTTTCAAGCATAGCATAAATTTCTTTATTGTCAAAATCTGTTACTAGACAATAATTTTGTTCCTTTGGAGGTGTCATGTTTCCTTGCTTTCTTTGTTCCTGTGACCTAATGGTTATTTCTGGTATAACAGTTTTTTGTTACAATTGTATGGATCGGCTTTCCTAGGGAAATACTTTTTCCTACAGGCATATCTATAGTGTCGCTTAAGTAGGGCACTTTGGATTTTGTTCTGGGTGGGTCCAGTAGTGTAACCTCTATATGATTTATTTGAATATATTCAGCATCAGTGTTTGCTGTAAGTTCCTCATTAGCTTAAGTTGCAGTTGTTAGTGAAAGCTGTGAGAAGGCTTTGCTGGAGATGAAAATGTCAGGTGGGCCAGACCTCAGGTACCTGTGGTGGTAACAGGCCAAATGTGCCAGTCCTTGGGCCCCCAGAGTGCATGTGTGTACATCAGCAGTGGCAGGCAAGGCTGGTAAATCCCCAGGCACCTTAGTGACACTCATGGGCATTGCTGGTGGAGGCTATGTATGAGACAGGGTGGTTTTCAGGCTTCTCAGTTGTGTTCATAGGAACTGGCTGTGGTGAGTAAGGTCCATTGATTCCCAGGCTCCAGAATGGCATGCTCAGACACTGACAATGGTGGCAGCAAGTGTGGTGGACCTGTTGTTGGGCCTTCTGTGGTGCACATGGGCACTAGTGTCATTGGGCAAGAAGGGTCACTCCTCAGGTTACTGGATGACACATGAAGGAGCTGGCATGAATGGTGGTGGTGGAGCTGGCCTTTCCTCAAGCCCTTCAATAGTGTGTACTTGCTGTGGCAGGCAAAGTATATTGATCCCCAGGGCCTCAGATGTTGCACCTAGGTACTCGTGACGGTGGTGATTGGTGGGATCAATCCACAGACCCCACGATGGTTCCGCAGCAGGCCAGAGTCAAGTCCCCTGAAGGCCTGTTCAACTGTATGGTGGCCCTGTTTCTGGAGGGTGTGGGATTACTATCAATTGCAGTGGCTCCAGACAGGTGGCTCTCAGGCTTTGGGGAATGTATGCTTTACATATGTTTTTTTCTTGGGGCAGCACCTCTAATGCAGTGCACTGCTAGTTCCCCAGGTTACAGAACACTTTGTGAACTAGAGTGTTAGGGACCCAGCCATACTACTGGGTCCAGCTGGCATCACAATGCTGTACCTCTCTGCCTGATTATGGAGGTATATTAGTGGTGCTTCAGGGATGTGGAGATGCAGGGACTTTGGGACCCCAGAGAAGTATGTATTCTTGTGAGAATCAGACTCTCAAATGGCACTGTGTTGCAGCTTCTTGTGTCTTGTGTGTGTATGGGACTCCGTTTCTGGGCCAGTACCATTGCATGGGCTCCAGTCAGCTCCCTATACTAGTATCACCGCTAGAAAAAATCAAGGGGCTCTCTTGTGGGTAGAATTACAGAAGTCTGTGGTCATAATGAAGACTTCTAGGGCTCTCTTGCTTACCTTTTCCCCACAATGAGGAGTTTCTCATCTCCAAACCCATTCTAGCCTAGGCTAGCTGCTTTGCATCCCTCTCCATCCACACCTCAGTGTTTCCTTGTCACTTGCCTGCTGAATTTCAGTGTTCTCTCTTACAGGTCATATTGGTATGTGATTATATACTTGCTGTTTTGGTCCTTCTTTATGCAGGAGAAAGTGACAGATATTTCTATTTGCCCATGTTGAAGGGCCATCTTAGGACTATGTTTAACCAAAGAGGAGAAATATCTGCACGCTGAATGTAATACAACATTAATGACATTGACATTATAAATGAATGGAAGGTTTTCAGTGTTCACAGTTTGGAAAAATTAATCTTATTAAAATTTCCATAGCACTCAAAAGAATACATAAATCCAATGTAATATGGTTTGGTTCTGTATCCCCACCCAAATCTCACCTGGAATTTTAATTCCCATAATTCCCATGCCAAGGGTGGGACTGAGAGAATGTGTTCTCTTCCCAGGTCCACGAGGAGGCATAGTTTTAAGGGCAAGAACTTCCCAGAGCCATGACCCTCTCCCATCTCTCTCCATATGGGAGTTTTAACAGTTTCTGTGTAATTTTTGCCAGCACAGGAAAGGACTAAAAGATCAATCACTCTAGCAGAAGTATAAGGAAACTCTTTTTATTACGCAGGAGGCTTGGAGAAGGTGGGAATTCCTCCCAGGTTGAAAGTCCTTGTCTCCACATCGGCTGGACTCCATGTTTGAATTCCCTTCCATAAACTTTCCATGAACTCTCTTGTGGAAGCTGTCTTTCTGTCTCCTGGATTTCTCCTCTGGAGTTCCCTTCCACACTCTTCATGGAAGCTTTTGCTCTTCTTCTCCTTTTTCTCTTTCTCTACCTAAATCACTTTTCTGCAAAAGCTTTTTGGATTCGTATTTACTTTACGAGTGCACACGTCTGGCGTGGTCCCCTCTCCCATTCTTGGGTGAGTGAGAGACCAAGAACCCTAAAACAATTCTCTTGGGGGAGCTGTGTGCCCCCAAACCCAGTTACAAGACTGGCGACCTTGAAGGGATGAAGCCAGGAGTGCAGCATAAGAAAACTGTTGCTTCGGAGGGGTAAGTGAGAATGGGAACAGGGTAACCATGGCTCAGACCAGGGAGTTGAACTGGGTGTGCACCGCGGCCGCTCTCTCTGCCACTGCGGGCCAGAGAAAAACAGTGGGGAGGGAGGGAGCTATGATGTGAAACCAGAGCCTGCATGGGACCAGGGAGTGCGGTGGCCTGGCACATGGTTCTGGCAACCCTCTCCAGTGTTCCCCAGTCAGAGGCAGTAGTGAAACAAGGGGCCCAGGGTGCACACATGGTGCCAGCATCATGGCAAACTGGGATGCTGCAGGTGTGGGGCAAGCCTCTCCAACATCCCCAGTTGCAGGCAGCAGTGTAAAAAGGGTCCCCGGGGTGTTTGCCTGCCAGCCGGGGGTCCCTATGTGGGCGGAAGCCAGGGGAGGTGGCTTGAGGAGTGGCCCAAGCATGCATGTTGTTCTGGTGGGGTCATCAAGGCAGGACAGGATGCCACAAGGGGTGGGACTACCTTCCTCTCCCAGTACATTGCAGTGTTTAAAAAGCTTCCCGAATGGGGTAGGTGGCACAGTGGCCCAGCTTTTATAATCATAGCAGCAAGTAGTTTTTTTTCTCTCAGTGCGTGAGCTGAAAGAAAGAAAACAGCTGCTGGCTATCAGCTCCGCCAGGCTTTCCTGTCACCATATCTCCTCAGAGTGCAGCATTATCATTCAGATATGGTTTAAGAAAGCTTTCCGTCTTGCTTTCATGCAAGTGGCCTGTTAGCACATTTGGTTAAGGCATAGGGTTAGCGAGGTTACTGGTTCAAATCCCTGGTGGAGTCAGTCTTGAATTGGGGAAAATTTTGGGGGAAATTCAGAATCTGGAGTCTATAGAACTTTGTGATTGATGTATAATTTGTCTTGCTTGGGTTTGGCTCTTTCTCTAAGGCAGAACTTTTCCATCTAGAAGATCATAGTTAAACCAAGTCTAGGGCCCCAGTACCTAACTGCAGGTCTCACAACCCTAAGGGCATTTTTCTATAATGGAAAATGAGATTGGGGGCTGAGGCCTCAGTCCTGAGGGTATTGTTCTGGCCTCAGCCATGCATGGCCTGCCTTCTTTGACTTGGGTGCTCTAATGGCCCCTCCCTAGAAGTTTACCCTTCCAGGACAGTTTTATAATCTGGCCTGTGTAAATTGGACTTTTGCTGGGGAATATTGGTACCCATCTCCTGAGCCTCACTGACCTCGTCATGGACTCGTTGGTACAAACTACCCAGCCCAGCAGCCCTTCATGCCTCTATGGTAGCCACTGGACATCATACAGACAGTGAGTGTTCCACGACACTGGTAGGTGTGATTCAAATCCAGTACATGGGAGGCCCCATGAGAAACATGAGCTCGCATCTTGGGCACAGAAATTTCGAGGTACTGCCTGGAGGATGCTCCATGTCCAGTATCTTTACCTGAGGGACACTTCAGGTCGAGTGGCTGCAATTATTAACCGGGAATGCTGGCATTCCTTGTGCTCAATTTCAGATGGGTGCTAATCTTCCCAAGCTCAAATCCCCATTAACACGTATTCTGGAGAATTGGGACCAATTTTACACATGATATTTGAAGAAGCAGCAGCTCATCTGACTCTGCTGAATAGAGTGGCTGAAATACCCCCTGCCAAGTGGAAAAACCTGGCCTCCAAACAACCATAAGGTCACAAATAATCCTGCCGCTGGAGTCCCAAATGTCCCTGGCTTGTGAACTCTATTGTGGACCTCAGGATCATCCTGTACCCCTAAAAGTCTCCCCTCTGGAGGAAACCTCAACTGCTGGGAGTATTCTATGCCCCATTTCAGCAAGAAGTGGCCATCGAGTGATCGACACCCGTGTTCCAACAGAAGTTGAACTTTCCTGTTCACAGGGGGAAATGAGGAAATGTGTTCTCTTTCCGGGTCCACGAGGAGGCATAGTTTTAAGGACATGAACTTCCCAGAACCATGCCTCCTCCTATCTCTCTCTATTTGGGAGATTTAACGGTTTCTGTTTAATTTTTGCGGGAAAGGACTAAGACATCAATCACTCCAGTGGAAGTTTAAAGGAACTCTTTTCTTTGGCCGGGGGCTTGAAGAAAGTAAGAATTCCTCCCAGGTTAAAAGTCCTTGTCCCCACATCCAGCTGGACTCCATGTTTGGATCTCCTTCCACAAACTCTCTTGTGGAAGCTTTCTCTCTTCTCCTTTTTCTCTTTCTCTACCTCAATAAGTCACTTTTCTGCAAAAGCTTTTTGGGTCTAGTATTTACTTTACGAGTGCACCACATTTGGCATGGTCCCCTCTCCCATTCTTGGGTGAGTGAGAGACCAAGAACCCAAAAAAACATTCTCTCAGGGAAGCTGTGTCCCCCCAGATCTGATTACAGGACCAGATGGAGGAAATTGAATCATGGGTGTGGTCTCCCCCGTGCTATTTTTATGATAATGAATGAGTCTCATGAGATCTGATGGTTTTATAAGCATCTGGCATTTCCCCTGCTTGCACTCATTGTCTCTTCTGCTGCTCTGTGAAGAGGTGCCTTCTGCCACGATTGAGTTTCCTGAGGTCTCCTCAGCCATATGGAACTGTGAGTCAATTAAATTTCTTTTCTTTATAAATTACCCAATCTCTGGTATTTCTTCATAGAAGTGTGGACAGACTAATACATAGTGCAATCCCTATCTAAATTCCAAGAGCATTTTTAAATAGAAATAGAAAAAAAAAAAAAGATCTTAAAATTTGTATGAAACCACAAAATACCCTGAATACAAAAAGCAATCTTAAGAAAGAAAAACAATGTTGGAGGTAACATACTTCGTGATATGAAACTGTATTACAAAGATAGAGTAATCAAAACAATATAGTACTTGTAGGGAATCAGCCCCCACATCACCTGTGGGTACCCCAAGTTTGGTGGCAACAAAGGATAGAGAAAAAGATTAAAAATGAAAGTGGGACCAGTGTTCATCACTTATTACTGGATGCAGTGAAGGCCCCAAGCTCTGATATTCCACACTATTTACTGGTTGCAATCACTTTGATCTATAGGGTATGGGTGGAGTGATAGTGGGGAGAGGGTGACATGATGATGGAGTGAATCAGAGAGCTGGAACTGAATCAGTGAGTCAGAACTGATGTGTCATTATAAAGATTGATAACAGTGGTGATTTGGGAGTTTCACAAAACGAGAACATGTGGTTACCTTTAGCCTATTACCTATGTGCAGCTGATGGAACTTGGGCCTCACGAAGAGCCTATAAGTCTGGTTGCCTCTTAGTGCTACTTAAGGGGTTTTACATCCTTGAGCACAATGTTTATGGTTAACAGAGCCGAGGTCACCCTGTACCGAAACATGAGGCATGGAGAGGCTTCCTCCCCTGAAGCCTCCTGCAGCCTTCC
Organism: Cheracebus regulus; assembly: GCA_963574635.1. Classification (NCBI taxonomy): domain Eukaryota; kingdom Metazoa; phylum Chordata; class Mammalia; order Primates; family Pitheciidae; genus Cheracebus; species Cheracebus regulus. The sequence continues at coordinate 6,594 of CAUYQU010035773.1, forward strand.
ACAGTTTATTTTTCTTGATTTATTTTACATATAACCAGTTTATGTTAGGCACACTTTAAACCCTTCCTCCATTGCTGCTTCCCCCAACAAGTACTGACATAAAAACAGACATGTAGACCAATGGAACACAGTGGAGAGCACAGAGATAAACACAAACACATACAATCAACTAATTTTCAGCAAGACTATTGAGAGGACACAACGGGAAAAGGGCAGTATCTTCAATGAATGGTGCTGGAAAAACCGGATCCACATGCAAAAGAATAAAAGGAGATGCTAACGCCACACACAACAACAGAGAATAGATTAAAAAACTATACATAAAACCTAGAAACATTAATCTTCCAGAAGAAAATACAGAGGGAAAGCTCCTTGATGAATATTAGCCCTTAAATTGATTTTCTGAACATCACACCAAAAGCTCAGGCAATAAATTAAAAAATAAACAAGTGGGAGTACATCAAACTTAAACACCTCTACACAACAAAGGAAACAGCAAAATGAAGATCAGCCTACAGACTGAGATAAAATATATGCGAACAATGTATCTGATAAGATGTTTTAATAAATAAGAAACTGACACATGAATAGCAAAAATAAAAACAGGTAAGAAATGAGCAAATTACCTAAATAAACATTTTTTTCAAAGAAGACATAATAGTGGCCAAAATATGTGTCAATTTTTTTGACATCACTAATTATCAGAGAAATGTAAATCAAAACCACGATGTGATATTATTTTATACTTGTTAGGATAGCTATTAACAAAAGATAAGTGATGTTAACTGTTGGGTGTGAAGAAAAGGGACGCCTTGTACATACAAACTTTTGGAAGGAACGTAAATTGATAGAACCAGTAAAGAAAATAGTATAGAAGTTACTGAAGAAATTAAAAATATAACTACCATATAACCCAGAAATCCCACTTCTAAGTATATATCCAAAGGGAATAAAATCAATGTCAATGAGATAGATGCACTCCCATGTTTATTGCAACGTTATTCACAAGAACCAAGATATGAATGCAAACTAAATGTCCATCAATGAATAAGTAGACAAATTCAGATGCACACAGATGCACACACACACACACACACGCACACAGACACACATACACATGAATATTATTCAGCTTTATGAAAGAAGGAGGAGATACATTTGTGGAAACATGGAGGAAGCTGGAGGACATAAACCAGACACAGAAAGAAAAATACTGCATGATCTCATTTAAATGTGGAAGTTGAATACATGGAAACAGAGAGTAGAACAGTGGTTATTAAGGGTGTGATGGGGAGGAAATGGAGAGAAGTAGGTCAAAGTTGCAAAGTTGCACTTATATACGATGATTAAGTCTACAGAAATAATGTAATAATGAAAGCTATATAGTAGTTCGTACTTTTATATACTGAAAATTTCCTAAATTTTAGGTGCTCTGACTGCAAAAATGGGTAACTATGAAAGGTGATCTACCATGTTTTTAGTTTCAGCATTGTACTAAAGACTGCATGCTAATTTCTTGTTTTTCTCTATTGTCTGTCTCCTCATCTTGATCATAAGATTGAAGAGAGGAAGAAATGTGTATATTTTTCTCAACATTCTTTCTCTGTGCTTTGAATTATGCCTCACAGGTGAAGAACATACAATAAAACTTCTGTGAAGTGAATGCATGACCCTTACCATTAGATTTCTGGTTTTAGTTTATGAATAGTTTTTTCATGAAGCTGTGAATACATTTAACATGGAATTTCAGTTTGTTTCACCAGAAAAAAATGCAAATGCTTTAATTTAACTTATATTTTTACTTGCCACTGAACCTTTGGGATTTGTGTGTATTTTTTGACCAGGGGACCTTTGGGATCATTTTCTGGATACAAGTTTTTAAGAACTGAGTTATACGGATTGCTAGCGTGTATCAGTTTTTTTCTTTTAAGAAAGAGAATGATAATGATTCACATTAATTACAGAACAAGACATAAAACATTCAGTGAGTCTTTTCTAGATCAGGGAATTCTTCCAAAGACTGTTCTATTTTATGTCAGTGGTAGTAGCATTTTGACTCAAGCAATCCTTTAGTATTGGCCATGCCTCAAAATCAGAAAGAGGAGTAATTTCTGTCACTCAAGGAGATCTTAGGTTTACAATTAGTGCATGGTGACTGAACAAAATTACATAATATTTAAAATTCATTTGGAAAAACTTCTTTTGATAACCATCTTATCTCTAGAATTCATAATAAAAGTTGAAGATTGGAGAGGGAGGTATTGAAATAAATCACACTCAGAACTCCTGCCCATCAAGTGTTAGCTTAATAGGCAAGACAGGAAAATGGTTATCCTATTCATAGAGTAGACTCTATGAATATCCTAAGAAAATAAGTTGGCCAGGGGTGGTGGACCATGCCTGTAATCTCATAAACTTGGGAGGCAGAAGCAGGAGCATCACTTAAAGCCAGGAGTTCCAGATGACCGTGGGTAACATAGCAAGACCTCAATCATTCATATATCTATGTAAATACATTACATATATATAAAATTCTCCAGATGTGGTTGGTGTATGCCTGTAGTCCTAAGTACTCTAGAGACTGAAGCAGGGAAATTGCTTGAACCCAGGATTTCTAGGCTATAGTGAGATATGATCATCCCACTGCACTCTAGTCTGTGCAACAGAGTAAGACCTGGTCTCTACTAAAAAAAGAGAAAAAGGCATTTGGTAATACCAAATAACTAAACTGAAAAAAATAACCTTAATTACAAGAACAAAGAAGGGTCTCTTCTCCAAATCTTAATTTCTTAGCCTTTAATTTTATGTTTGCATTCTGTTTAGTCAAAAGGACTATCAAAGGCTGTCTCATCTACTCCGTCTTTCTTTTTCCTACGCAACACATTATGGTTCTCCACTGTGCCCCAGGTACCTAACCAGGTGATGGCAATAAAGTGATGAAAGAAGAAAAAACACAAACACTTACTGTCCACCCTCAGAAGCTTATAATTTCCTGGGGAAGATATCATAAAGCAGTTAAATAGAAAAGAGCAAAAAATTAGCATATTGAAGATACTACAGTAAGATCAGTGAGGCCATAAGGTTTCGGAGCAATGTGAGTGTTCTGAATTCAAGTTCAGTAAGTAAGCTGAGTTCATGATGTTTTTTTTTTTTTTAATTTGCCCTGGAATTAGTTTATAACATATTTGAAAGATATATTAGAAGAAGGAATGTTTTCAATAAAAATTTACTTTATCATATCAAATCATAATTTCTGAAAATGTTTATAATATATAGTAAGCTTTTTAAAATATATATTCTCATCTTCCTTATATTCAATAAAAACAATTTTAAATGATATAATTTTTATATAGTAATTCAAGAGATACCATTAGAAATTATTTGTGAAATTAAATACACTGATCTGAGAATAATTAATTTATCAGATCATAGAAGAATTCACTTTTTAATGTAAAGACACTAAAGGTTGTTTCATTCTTATCTAAGTGGAGCCATCAAAATGTTTTATAGTCAAATTATTTATCTCTTATATTTATAAATATATGTTGAATAAACCTTTCAACATATCAATTGAATAAACACTTCAACATATACACTGGCAGGTAAATAATGAGGAAAAATTTGTCTTTAGAAAAGATAAATTTTTTCCCCCAACAGGGATAATATCTGCTCTAAAAAGTTTAAAATATATCATTATTCAAATAAGATGGTACTTGGACATTCACCATTAATTAAATTCCAAACTATCATTTTAAAAAGCATACTCTGAGACCGAATTATTTATTTCTTTGGATGATATGAAAGTGTGAAAAGTAAGAAAGTTCCAGTATAATGAGATCCAAAGTATTTTAAACTGGTTTAGTCAAAAAATAAATAAACAAATAAATAAAGCAATACTGTGATATAAATATAGAAACACAGTTGACACACAAGTGAAATCAGATTTCACATTATTTTATTTTCAATAACAGCACTGCCACTCACAGTTTTCAGCACAGAGTTATTCTCTGCCAAAACGTTTATTTGCTTTTATGGACAGCCTAAATGTGATCGTGTCCACATTACCCCAAAACAACTTGTGCTAAGAGAGATAGCTGAAATGGTTTTCTAGTCAGAGATGGAATTTTTAGACCACTAGTAATAACAGATATCAGAGAAGCTAACCTCTAAATTCAGGTTTTGAAGATATAATTAATTTTGAAAAATAAGCTGCTTTAACTTGTGTTATTCTTATATCAGACAAATTAATGTATAGCTCAATAGAATATAGCAAAGATATTTGCATTCATTTAAAAATAGTTATTTTGTATTTTCAAATAGCTTATATGAAATCAAAAGTGCTTCAATGCATATAAATGAGGACATACAGAAAAATTTAGCAATCACTGAGAGTAATTGTTTCTTTTTATTTTTGTGTGTGTACAAATAGAAGAAATGAGGTGTTTTTGCATGGGAATCTATTTTCTGTTAAAATGTACTACATTTATTATATCATTATTCCTGCAGTAGAATCATATCGTTTCATACGAATCAGCTCATATGCCATTGTATAACCATATATGATAATCAATTTGATTTTTGGAGTTTTGGGGTAAAAGAACATAGTCATTCAATGCAGATTGCACAAGATAAATGTAGCAATCTGACAATTTCTGCACCAGGCATGGGGTCTGACAAATAGTTTGGCCAATTTTCTAAGCTGTGTCCAATTTGCAATTGGTATACAGACATGATATAAAGTTTATTGACTGCATCCTTCTTTTAAGGCTTTGCATGTAAGCAGAGTGAGATGCTATGCCTGCGGAAAGACAGGAGAAGCTTTGCTTTATCATTTCTAATGAAAACATGATTGTAGTAATGGTTCATCGTCATGACAACAACCTGATGCTTCTATCCAAGAATCAATACTAATTTCTTGAATCTATTTCTTTTATATTGGAGTTTTACAGTAGTGTAGGAAAAGAGCACGTGGCACCAAGTGATATAATGTTATTTCCATTGCAACTACGGAAAGATCTTCTGTAATATTTCTCCTTTTTACACAACTAGTATCTAATGTGACAAATATGATAAAAAGCACTAGAGAATTGTGATAAAATCCAAATATTATCAATATGAATCTATTAGCACCATGAGAAACATTAGTCAACTGACTACAGAATTATACTTTTGGACTAAAGATAGGGTGATTTAGACTAGTTCCCAGGTTTATTTTCTCAGAAGCTCACTAGATATCAGTTTGTCAATTTTTGCCTGCCTCTGAAAAAGAGATGTTTACTAGCAAATACCATTTGTTATGTCTTTTGACAAAATTCAAAGAGATTTGTATCGTGTGACAGATTTTCCAAAATTGTGAAATTATCAACTATGAATTGGTTACTGTATCTCTAGTTATTAACATAATTTTAAATGTCATCAAAATGATGTAACCGATGTAAGGCACATCTTTTCCTTTCGTGACCACTTACTCTCTCTAGGGTAAAAATCTACAGCAATAATATATTTTTTTCATACCATCACACATAGATTGTAGTTGAATAGCATCAGTTCATATATGATGTTGCAAAAAATCTGAAAAATAAAATCTTGACACCACAGGTGATAAGACAAGAGTCAACAGGCATTAGAAATCTTAGTGCTGTTTTTATTTACACAGAAATATTAAAACCGATGCAAAGATAACTTCAATATAACACTAATCGAGTTTTTTCCAACCTCATGCATTGATGTCTGAATATGACAATAGGAAAAAGCAATCCTTTTAAACTATAATATCCACAATAAAACTGTAAAATGGGTTTTACTTATATGACTTTTATCTCCTAAAAAGATATTAGTTGTTTGTTGCAGATTTATTTCTTTGGGAAGGAAATGGTAAAAAAAGAGTAAAGGATTTAAAAAGTATATTAGAAAGTTGCGTTATGAAAGAAATAGGCAAGACACAGGAATATCCCACAATGTATATTTGATTATTTCTGCCAGTCCCCTAAAAATTCTGAATTGAAATCTTTCCCTGGATAAAATGATTAGACTCTTGAACAAGTGACTTGTGCAGTCATTGTCTGAGGGCCACTCAAGAATGCCAGACAATTGTTAACACCAGTAACAGTTACAGTGTCATTGGTCAAGGTCTGTCCCTAGAAAACATGTCCATTAGCCAAATTTCTTACAGCTATCAAGCAAGTATCTTTCTGAAAGAAGTTCTGTATATATATGAGTTATTTTCTTTCATTATATTTTATTTTGAGTCACAGCCAGTTCTAAGCCCTAATGACATTTTCTTGTTTCTCTGTTTCACTTTTACTTGATTTCATTTGAAGGAAAAATGGAGACTGGCTATTAATGTCACTTTGTCTTTTCAAGCAAAGCATACCTTGTTAAATCATCCAATAAAAAAAATCTTTTGTGATAGAATGAAAAGCTACTTCACAAAGATTATAAAAGAAAACTAAAAGCTACTTCACAAAGGTTGTACATTGAACATTAAATAAGGTATAAATTATGATTATTTTATTCTGTTTCTTTTCAGTTTACAATTTTTAATAATTGATACATTATTTAGAGAAACCCAGATATAGGAACTCTATATTTGAAACTCAAAACAGAACCTCAATATGTTGGGAAATTTATCTAAACAAGTAGTACTTTATCAGAAAACCCTCTAATTCTAGCTATTTAGAGATGGAATTTGAGATATAAAATTACAAAAGATTTATGGCTTTTTTTAGGCTTTTTTGAATAAAATCTGAGTCCTGATTTTTTTAGTTTAACTAAGGGCCTTCTCAGAACACAAAACAAAGAAAAGAGGTACTTGAGTTTAGACAATGATTATGGTAATCTCAAAAAGAAGAAAGATATTGCCACAGTATTTTTAATGTCCTCTTATACTGAAAATAACCAAAATAAGTCCCAGGACATTTAAATTTTGTCAAACAATATGTTGAAAGTAATCAACACATTTTTTAAAGAAACTATTTGGTTGTGTTACTCTATTTTGAAATATAGAACTTTGAAAACATTTAATTCATTTAAACAGATTATTTATAGCATTTATATTTGTTTCTTGGAGAACATTTTCTAATATCTATGACTCCCAAAGTCTATTTTGGTCCTATGTATCCAAGTAAAACTGTATATCCCCAACTAATAGATAATTCCAGCATGACAGAAATTTGTATTTTACCATGCTAAATCCCTAGTGTTTTGAATAGCAGCCATGATATAACAGACATATAATAAACATTTCAGTTTATTAATACATTTATGAATTTAACTTTATATTTTAACAATGTTATTTTTCTTAGAATGATTCTAGGCACTGGCTAACAACTCAGAATAAATATAAAATAGTATGGATATCTATGTAAGTTGGATTAAAATAATCAGTCTTTATCACTTAATAAGTGAATAGTGAGACTATGCTAAATTATATCAAAGTATTCCCAAGTGTCAGTGCCTTAACCAAGTAAAGGTTTATTTCTTACTTGTTACATTCCAGTGCAAGTCAAATAATTTCACTCTAATTAATGATACAAGGTCCATGTTTCTTAATGTGTTGCCATCATTGTCACCACTGGACTCCGTGACCTGACACATGAATGACAGTAGAGAATGTATGTGAATATTTAGTGACTAAGTCTGTAAAAGTCAAGTATCTGTCTAACCGTAACTCTTTGGCTAAAATTCACTGATGTTGTTCTGCCTAACTCCAAGAAGGATGGAAAATCTAATTAAAGTGTGTGTTCAAAAAAAGGAGAAAAAAAAAAACTTTTTGAAGATTAGCGGTCATTGCCACAGAAATATGTTTCTCCTGGATATTAGAGAGTTGTTACTGTTTATATTATGAATTAATGTACTTTTTTGGCTATCTTTTCAATATCCCTGGCAAACTTAACTAGAAAAAATCAAATACTAATCCAGAAGTTTTCATTTAGTTACATTTTTATTTTGTTTTTTCTTTTTTTTTTTAAACAAGAGTCATTATCTTAACAGACAAAAAATTTAATAGTCACATCCATAGAATCCAGTTGAATACAATTATATTTTTTTTATTTTGAAGGATTTAAGAAACAATGGTTGCCTCTGGAAGATAGAAACTGCCAGAGGAGAACACAAAGAGAACTTTCTAGGGTGATGAAAATGCTAAAAAGATTAAAGAAAAGAAGAAAGTTTTATTGTTGGTTAAAAACAACAATAAAACTTTCATTTCTTGCTATTATAAATTAGATTCAGCAGACAAACATTTCCACTGAGGACAACATTAAAAGATAAATAAAATTTTAAAAATAAACAAAAATTTAAAAAACAATAGGCACTGAAGAGCCACCACGGCAGCCAAAACTTGAGACACCAAGAACCTAGGGCAAAATAAAATTTGAGAGGAGAGAAGAATATATATCACACTGAAAGCAGCAGCTGAGACACTAAAGACCTAAGCAGAAATATTAGTAGATTTGCTATGCTGATGACATGAAAATTGGAACTTGGGTGCAGGCAAAGAGGAGGTGTCCTATTAAACACTCAGTTTCACTTGAGTTTTCTGAAATGTTATATCCTGAGAGCAACCAAACAGGAAATAGATCAGCTCTCACAAGGCTGAAACTTAGACTGGAAATATCACAAATTGGACCTGGGTGTAGATTACTTGCACCAATCAACTACTTCCCCTCATAATTTTTTTTTCGTACTTAATGTTTTCGTCCATTTTTGTGCTGCTCTGAAGAATACCTGAGGATAGGTAATTTCTAAAGCAAACAGGCTTGTTTTGCTCACAGTTCTGCAGGCTGTATAAGAAGCATGACACAGGCATCTACTCAGCTTCTGATGATGGCCTCATGCTGTTTCCACTTACCGCAGAAGGTGTTAGGGAGCCAGCCTGTAAACATGATATGACTAGAGAAAGGAATACAGGAGGTGGTGTCAGGCTCTTTCCAACAAACAGTTCTCACAGGAACTAAAAATGAGAACTCATGCGCAAACATGGCACCAAGATATTCATGAAGCATCTCCTCCCAGACCCAAATGCTTCCTACCAGGACTGACCTCCAGCACTAGGAATAAATTTCAACATGAGACTTGATGGAACCAAACCAACCATCTTCAAATCGCAGCATTTAACATAAAATCCAGTTTAAAAATAAAATAAAATATCAGTAAGATAGGACACAAAGACAAAGCAACAACAAAAGACGCTGACAAAATTAATTGACAACATAAACAGAGTTTAAATGAATTCCTATTTTGGAGTTGAAGGCAGAAAAACAACAATACTCACTGATAGGTAAAAGGAAATAAATGATAAATGAAAAAATTTGCCAGAAAAACTGAATATATAAATAAGTATCAAATTAAAATTCTAGAAAAGGGGCAACATTTAATCTTAAAACACTAAAGTGATTTTAATAGCTGAATATTTACCTAAAAGTTGGATTGATTACCTGGAAATTAAATATCAATAGGTATTAGTCAAATAGAAGTAGAGAGAGAAAAGACACAAAACTTCAAGTAAGTTCTATGTGAACTACACATGAAATACATGTGAACAACGTAGGAAACATGAGACATGGTGTTTTGTTCTTATATATGCATAACTGAAATAACAGAAGGAAAGCAGAGAGAGGAGAGGGATGAAGCAATATTTCATCAGAGTTATAATACAAAACTCAAGTGGGACAAACACATATAACACCACATCTTTTTACATGAGCTATCACACAAGACCAGATTGTGAAATAATATGTGAATTAGAGATTTTACATATCATTGAGTACAAGCATTGGTCGGATATCTCCTTCCCATGTTGAATATTAACTTCTAGTCAGAATAATACAGGATGTCTTTAAGTGTAGCTCATGGGATTACCTCAGCTAATGCTGAGGGCATTTATGTAATAAAACATTTCTATTTTGATCATCAGAATATTTTTTATAGCTTATGTGATATTATGGAGGAAGCTGTGTCTCATAGATCCTGGACTTACGTAATTCATTTTGTATACCTGGTGCTCTCTTAAAGCATTCATCCTTCCTACTAGGAAATATTTTTAGTCTATTTATCTAGAAATACAGTTACCTTGTGTGGTTGCATGTGTGTGTGAGTGTGCATGTATGTATGTACATTGATTGTTATTTTAGGGTTCTGCTTCTTTTATTTTTTACTGAAATGTCTGTTTTTGTTAATAAGTTTTAAAATTTTTTCAGGTAGACTTTTTGAAAAATTATCCTTTGATATTGATAATGTTAAAAACAAAATGCAGAAAGAGTATATACTTTATTATTTCTTATATGGAAGCATTATATAAATAAGTGTAGAGATTAATTGACAAATTGATCAACAGACAAATAAATGACCAAGTTACAAACCTTTTAATTAAATGTAACATTAAGGAGTTGAAATTTTTTCATGATGTCACAGGAACAATAAGTTTTTTAAAAATAGTGTGACTGGGCATGGTGGCTCACGCCTGTAATCCCAGCACTTTGGGAGGCCAAGGTGGGCAGATCACTAGGTCAAGAGATGGAGACCATCCTGGCAAACATGGTGAAACGCTGTCTCTACTAAGAATAGAAAAATTAGCTGTGTGTGGTGGTATGCACCTGTAGTCCCAGCTGCTAGGGAGGCTGAGGCAGGAGAATCATTTGAAGCCAGGAGGTGGAGTTTGAGGTGAGCTGAGATCTGACATTGCACTCCAGCCTGGCAACAAAGCAAGACACATACTCAAATAATAATAATAATAATAATAATAATAATAATAATAATAATAATGCTAAATTTGTCCCTTTTTGGTCAATGTTTACTAGTATGGCTTAGTTCATTACATAAAGTTTTGTTATTTCACTTCTGAAATAAACTATTCTATAAAACTACAAAACTGAATTTTTTTTACATAAAATTGCATATATTTTGCCTGGGAGATTGACCTGTAATTTTTACTTGTGTGTATGTGTGTGTGTTGCATGTTTGTAGCAACCTTTGGTTCAGTTGACACTACTTTCTCTTTAAAACAAATTCCTCTGTAACTTCTATTTATTGGAGGTTTAAAATAATTTACTTGCTAAACTCTGGTTTTAGAACCTTTAAAAATTTGAGTACGATGATATTGTTTTTTCAATACACTATTTTACTTAATCATCTACCCTTTCTTCATAAGTTAATTTGAAAATTTCCACTACAAGAAAACAATAAGATTTTAAGATGTACTGGCATAAAATAGAGCATATTGATCTTTTAGAGTGCCTTAGTTTCTAAAAGCATTTTTTGGACAATAAGATTTTTGAAATATGTATATAACTAAAAATTGTGCTTGTACACACAATTTAGGAAAAAAAAATCCTCTTGGGTTTTTTCCTGACCTATAATATAAATTATTTGATGAAATAAATATGTGCCATTCTTAAAATTAAAAAATATGTAAAATATAAAAATGATGTTTTGTGTGTGTGTGTGTGTATGTGTGTTTGTATGTAAAATCAGGTAGCACGATATCTCAAGAAAGAAGATTTAATTAGCAAATAGAAGAAAAAAATTATTATTTATATATTGATGATATAATTTTCCCCAAAACCCTAAGACAAATTAGTACTTAAAATGTTATTATGTTGCTAGAGTATAAAAATTGAGTTTTATATTTACTAACCAATCAATTTGAAATTGTGATTTTATTTGAAAGTCTTAATAGAGTAATAAAAAGTCTACGGAACATATAAATATATCTAGCACATATTATAAAAGCTATTTGTAAAAAACTATAAAATTTATTGAGAATAAATTATTATTTGAGAGATAAAGTGTTTACATAAATTGTAACATACCCTGATAATTTCAATACACCTAATTATACCTACACATTCAATATAGTTTTAATAAATACCTTTAAAGTATTTTTATTTGTAAAACTTAGAAGCTGATTGAAATGTTTATACAGAATATTAAAGAAATTGTCATTATCAAGCAATATGGACAGAATAAAGTGGACAGGGACTTAGTCTATAAAATTTATGATTTAGCTTTATGATAAATCTAGAATAATTAAAATAATGTAATATTGGCACAATGATAGACCTGCCAATTCATCATAATTGAGAATCTATGGGTTCACACATTCATAGAAACTTCATAATAGCAAGTAACTGAAATAGCAGAATAAATCAATGTGGAAAGGAAGGTATTGTAAAAGTAACTTCTTTCATAACTATCTGCATATTGTAGCTTCAACATTTCTCAGAGCAGGGTGATTCCATGGAAAACATTTTTCTTATGTCCAAAATTTGGCATGACACATCAAATAAGGCTTATCGTTGCTTTGTACAACATACTTTAGTACATCTAACTCTGAGTTTATCTGTTTATCATCAGAGCTTTTCACTGATGATAGCAAAGCAATGCTTATGCCTGAAGCATGTCATCTTTTTTTTTGTAATGTGTCCTCAAGCTTTATATACAATGTTTCAACATTATTTGAGTAATACTTTTCTTTCAAGAAGACATCAGAGAGAATAGTTTAGTGGTTTGGAGTGTGATACTTGACTTTCTCTCATTCAACTTTATAAGTATTTTTGTACTGTGACTTGCTATTACACTTTGTGAAATATTTATATATTTCAAAGCTTGTCAACAGAGCAGCAAGAGTTTGCTTTCAGAGAGCTAACATGATGTAGTAGAAGAAATAATTTTGAAGTTAATACAAAATCTAGTTTTAAATATAAGCTCTCTTTATTTTATGATTTAGGCATGCCACTTGATGTTTTTGAGCCTCTGCTTTTTGATCAATAAAATAAAATAATTCTATTTTATCGGAGGAGACTATTTTAAAGAGACAAATTTAAAATAAATGGCAAACATAGACCTTCAAAATAAATTATCTTCTTTAAATTTTTCATGATAGGAGCAAGAAAAGAACATTGTTGGTAAATGCTGTCATTTCGTCTTAACTATCCATTCATTCTCTAACATAATTTTTGACTTTTCAATCAATAGCTAATCAGAACCAAAGAACAATCAACCATAATTAACAACCAGTTACATTATCTCTACCAATATTTGTTTAAATTGACTGTAATTTTTCTTATTAATCTTCCATAATTACTTAATATAAAGTTTTATGACTTTCAGAGGATTTGATGTTTCAAAATATCACAGAAAACTTTTTGAGAATACATGACAAATAGTATTGATAGTAATACATGAAGTACTTCATAGACACTATCAGGGCAATAAGACTCACAAGATATTCAGAGATATAAGGATCCTCCCTTATAATTAACACAGAAGTCTGCGACCCAACATACAGGATTTTCACCACATATCAAGTAAGTGAATCAGTTCTGCAGAGGAAACCAGCTGGATATCCTCTAATTCAATTCAGTTTGACACTGTCTAACTGGAGATAGCATCAGATCACATTGGTTGAGGACTCAGTCCACAAGACTGAATCCCACCTACATTAACAATCACAAACCCAGGTTATTTTTCTTGTGCTTCTGGCTGACTGGTTGTATTGGGGTTCCCACAACTTTTTTTAATTTAATTAATTGGTAAGAGCAGTTCACAGAACTCAGGGAAACACGTACTTACGTTTACTACCATTGCAAAGGCTGTTTTAAAAGATACAGTTGAAGAGATGCATTTTTCATCTGGGATTTAGGACGGAGGGAAGGAGCACAGAGCCTCCTTGAGCTCTTCGGCATGCACCATCCTCCAGGCACCTTCAGAAGTTCAGCTGTCCAGAAGCTCTCCATACCCCACCCTCTGATCCTCTATAGAGACTTCAATGATAGGCAAGACTGGAATATGGACAACTGTGACAACTGTGTAGAAATGTGATCGGACAAAAAGTGTACGATCTAATACTAGTAGACTGAGTGGGGGAACTCAGAAAGGCCTGTCTGCTCAGATTCTTCTCTGCTCAGCATTCCTTCCTCAAGAAAGGGCCAGATCCCTTATGTAATAGGGGTCTCATGACCTACAATCAGACAAGGTAGGTCAGAAAATTTCTCTATAACTGGCTCCAAGACAGAAAGGCTGTTGAAGATTAGAGGGTATTTTCAGTTTCTATGGGCTGCTTTGAGGAGAAAAAGGAGCAGGTAAATGGAGGGCAGAAGAAGGTCAGAGGGAGATGCTGTTTTATGAGGCCTGCTTCTGAAGCCTAAAGCACACCAACATTATAAGAAAAGACTGTCTTTTACTTTTATCATACTGAAGCTATTCAGGAACCAAGGAAAAAAGGCCAAATACTTTAACAAAATATATGCTTATTGTTTTAGTCACTTTGGAAATAATAAGGACTACGAGAGTTATGAGCCAAGAACTGTAGATGAAAAGATATGTGAATATAAAATAATATCATACTCTCCAGTAGATTTGACATCATAGGACAGGAAGAGTTGACAAAACATCATATATTTAAAGATATAATTATTCAAATCTAAAAATACTGTCAATTAATCTTGGGTTTCATATTGTTACCTGATAATTGTTTTAGAGGAAACTATTCATGACTTTTCCTCACTGTCTCATTTTATATTATAAAGTCGTTGATGTACTTCAATGTGATTTAAAGAATATGTGCCAAAGTTTTGTTCTGTTCCAGAAAAAGATATATTTTTAAATATTATATTATTGCTAGGCTTAAAAACTTTTTCTGAAAGAAGTTAAATGTGCTAAAATTCAGATAAAGTTTATTAAAAATAGCCATTTATTAATTATTATGCCATTATGTCTCAGAGTGCAACAAGAAGTGTAAGAGACTATAAAAATAACGTTAAAATTTTACATCATTTGATAGAATGAAAGTATTCAATTGGTGCAAAAGTAGTTGTGGTTTCAGACCACGCATTTTAAATCGTTATAACTAGGCTCAAACAAATCTTTATTAATCAAAATAGGAACCATTAAAACCAAATATTTCTGCCATCAAGAAATAAGTTTCTTTATTACTGTAGCATAAAAGTCCTTGCTTCATAATTGAATGAACTCTTGGAAAGCACTTTCTGCATCCTGCTGAATGTGGAAGCATTTTCCCTGCAAAGCTGTCGAGATGCTTGAAGAAGTGATAGTCGATTTGCCAGTGAATATGGCGGATGCGGCAAAATTTCAGAGCACAATTTGTTGAGCCTTTGACGCGTTGGTTGGGCAGCCTGTGGTCAAGCATTGTGGTGAAGAATTGGGCCCCTTCTGTTGACCAATGCCGGCTGCAGGCATTGCAGTTTTCAGTGTATCTCATTGATTTGCTAAGCATACTTCTCACATACTTCTCAATCAAAAAGCTGTAGTGGATCAGACCAGCAGCAGACCACCACACAGTGACCATGATCTTTTCTTGGTGGAAGATTGCCTTTGGGGAGTGCTTGGAGCTTCTTGTCAGTCCAACAACCACTGAGCTTTGTCATCAGCAGTTGTAAAAAAAAATCACTTTGTTGCACATCACGATCCAATAGAGAAATGGTTCCTTGCTGTTGTGTAGAGTAAAAGAAGGCAACACTTCAAGTTGAAGATAATTTTGATTTTCGCTCAGCTCATGAGGCACCCATTTATTGAGCTTTTTCACATTTCCAGTTTGCTTCAAATGCCACATGACCCATAGAATGGTTGACGTTGAGTTCTTTGGCAACTTCTCGAGTAGTTGTAAGAGGATCAGCTCCGATAATTGCTCTCAATTGGTCATCATTATCTTCTGATCACCAATCACTATGCTCTTCATCTTCAAGACTCTCATCTCATTTGCAAAAGTTTTGAATCACTACTGCACTGTATGTTTGTAAGCAGTTCCTGGGCCAAATGCGTTGATGTTGCGAGTTGTCTCCACTGCTTTGTGATCTAGTTTAAACTCTAATAAGAAAATCTATTGAATTTGCTTTTCATCTGACATCACTTCCATATTCCAAAATAAACATAAAATAAATAGCAAGTAATAAGTCTTTAGCAAAAAAACATGAAGTGAGAAATTTCCATTAAAATTATTTATCACATACCTACATTTATTTAAGAATGTATTCCAATATCAAATGGCAAATCCCAACAATGCAAAAACCACAATTACTCTTGTACTAAACTAATAATAGAAAGAATTTTCCTAAATAAACAACTAATTTTAATGAATAATATATACAGGTAAGAGAAAAAGGCTGGACATTCATAGAAAAAAAAAAGATACTATTTGGTTATTAAACATACTTTCAAAACAAGAATGAATCTAGAAATTTTAAAACTTCTGGAAAAAAAAGATTAAAGACATCAACTCTAAACATTTTGATTTTGCAAATGTGTAAGTACTGCACAATCTCACATTGACTTGGAGATAAGAATATTCATAGATATGTAAAAGTCAAGAGCCAAGAGTAGTATATATAAATACAAAGTCTCCTAAAAATTAATTATAGTTCTAATTATATATAGTCTTCATTAAAGTTGTTGACATTCGCAATACACATTTCTTTTCAATTTAAAATAGTGATTAAAAATTAATAAGTCACCTGTGCCTCTGTATCATCCAGGAAAGGGAGAATTGAAAGAATTTAAAGAAAGTATTAAATACATACCATAATGGATGAAAGCAGGCACTATGACATAAAAAAGATCCATGTTCAAATTTTGATTTTATATATTTAATAGCTTGACTGCATAGAATTAATTTCATTCTCTATTTTTATTCCTTAATGTATAAACAGAGTATTGAGTACACACTTTACTCATGAACCATTCATGAGATGAAAGTTGTCATTTAAAATAAAATCACATTAAGTTATTAATAGATATTAATTTGGCTATTTTATCATTACCTTTTGGTTTCAATTAAACTCACTGTCGGAATTCCTAAAAACTACCCTAACAAGAAACATTTATTCATTTAAAACATACATTTGAGCAAAATGTTCATAATCCAAAATAAAGGAGTTTAATTTAGAATTAAAAAGAAAAAAATCATAAATCTTTGAAAAATAATATAGCTAACAAAGCAAAGTGTTTCGGGAGTTACATTTTTCCTTGACTATTTTCTTTAGTTCCACTTTATAATATTTGATCCATACAAAAAGAACCGTATCATAAACCTGTGATTTCTAGAGCATAATGATAATTAATACTGACCCCATCAATAAGAGCTGAAGTTACAGTTCTGCCCTTGTGCCCCTCTTAAATATTAACTCTCTACCTTCCTAGCTTTCACTTACAAGATGTGAGCACTATCATACACTTAAGTTTATCATTATTTTACAATGTTTAGATATATTTTTCATAAGTGCATGCATTTCTAAAGTTTATAGTTTAATTTGTTGTTGTACTGTACCAAAATAGCATTATGGCATATTCAGTGCTTTGAAACTTGTTTTTTGTACTCACCATTATGTTATTAAGGTTAACTCATGTTGCTACTTGTAGCTATGATTCATTACTGTGAACTGGTCTACATGATAAAATATCTACTTATTCTCATATCTGTGAATATTTTTGCTATTTTTAATGATTAAAAAGATGTCATCATGCCTGACTAATTTTGTAATTTTTTTTAGTAGAGACAGGGTTTCTCCATGTTGGTCAGGCTGGTCTTGAACTCCTGACTTCAGGTGGTCCACCCACCTCAACCTCAGAAAGGGCTGGGATTACAGGCATGAACCGCCACACCCAGCTGTGAATATTGTACTTTTTTTTCTGGGGATAATTTTATTATAGCAGAAGCTCTTTCAGTACAGTTTATTTGCCTTAGTGCCAAATGTAATGCCTCTGTCATTTTCTTTTCCCACAGTCTTCTTTTCATATGGTTGTCCATGAGATTTTATTAACCTTCACCCCTTGATAGATTTCTATTTGTTATTTTAATTCTTACAAAATGCTAACTTTGCTAAAATGAAAAGAGGTTGAACTGTGTAAATAGTAATGTAAGAATCAATTCTAGTCATATTCACAATTTGGCAATTAGGTTTGAGGTTCCTCAAACAATTTCTTATGTTAGGAAGAAATTGTTTATAGATACCAGTGTTTTTCAGACTAAGCACTCACTGATAATCAAATTGAGTGTTCTCTGCATTAAGATTTAACAATGGTAATTTTTTTTCCTTGCAAGCTAAAGTAAATATTTAATTTGATAAGCCACTTATTTTTCACTTCCATCACTCCTATCTTCATAACTGTTTCTCAAAAATCAAGTCTAAAAGTATTTCTTTGTTTTTTCCTATAATAATTATATGATGTTGAATTGGATTTCTAACATTTGGTATATCTCTCTTTTAAAAACACATTGTGACTATGTGTCTTCTAATACTGCTCTATCCAATTAACATATTCAGAAAGTGTTAAGTGAGACCATCAATAGAAATCAAAATCAAGATCAATTTTGATGTCTCCAAACAACACGAGAGGCACTTGTATCTTCCAAATTTCGTCAAAGCATTCAAATTGATTGTTTAACATCTTCAATTAAGCTACCAAATACTATTTTATAAAGAGATCACATTTTTAGTGTTTTTAGCATATTCAGATAAGCTGTTGAATACTATTTTACAAATAGATCACAATTTTAGTGTTTTCACTTGTGATATACATGAATTTGAGTGTCATGTTACTTTGTTGCAAGGACACTGTAGTGAATGTCTTCAAGGCACAGACAATTTAAGTTGATGTTCTTATAAAAATAGAAGTTGTGAATGGACAATGCTCAATGTCATTTCAGAGTCACTAGCAATGAAAAGGAATCTATTTAAGGATTATCTCTGCCTTTCAGTAGTGAAGAAAGTTTTAGGTTGGTTTACACCCACACTGCTTTATTTACAATTTAATTAGAATGAATGTCACTGGAGGCAAATACTGTGTGCAACATTTCTAAATTCATTTATAAAGATGCCTACTAGATAATGCAGATTCAGTTTCAGGAGTTCAGTTCCTACAGAATTGTAGGTAGGCTAGGGAAAATTATAGTCCCTTCTAACCATTAAAATGTATGCATAAAGTACTTCAAGCCACCTTACTCATCACTCCTGAAATGCTGACAAAATGCTTAACGGCTTACTTCTTTACTGAGGTAAAATGAGAAAATTCTCCATTCTTTAAGGTTCAGGAGACTATTGTGCACAGGAATATCTATTATTAAACGACACTTCTTATAATGTGCAGACAAAACCATGGATTAGTTACTGCTGTTCCTCAGCATGTTGCTTTGTATATAAACTTGAAGCTATATCAGGGAGAGAAATCCAGTGCTAAAATGTTGTAAGGCATGAGACAGAATGCCTTTAATACTCACTTTTTCAAACATCATCTGAAGATGTATCTCTCACTGAAAATTCTATTCATGTTTGAGGCTACCAATTCTTAATATAAAGCACATTCAGATTTGCAAAATATTTTGTATATGTTTAAAGATTTTTATTTAACTTAGTAAAACAATGGATTTAATTATAATAGATGCATATTGTATTGAGATTGAATTGTTTCCATAATAATGTACTTTCTTGTAGTAGCATATAATGATATTGTATATAACAGATATAATGAAACCATTTGATGCTACCATTTTAATAGAATCAGAATTCATCTGAGCTTAGGTCAGAACTTTCCAAATTATAATCAGTGGAACTTCACTAATTTCCTTGAAATGAATTATAGAAAGACTGGAAAATAAGACCATTACAAAAGTGTTTTTAAATATATTTCTATAAAGATCATATTATGAATATTTGAAGAGTTAATATCAGATAAATGTACTTATCAAAAAACTTAAATTTTCTAAATTAGAATTAAAGCTGGAGTGATTCTAACACTTCCAAATGTTTCTATATCACACTAAAAAGCTTAGATCACCTTTAAATGAAGTGCATATAAAAAACACTTAAGTGCTTTTAGTAATTTTCAAGCAATATGTACAACATTGCCCAGAATTTGAACTCTTCCAGATTTCGTTTCCAATAAATTTAAATTGCTTTGTGTAGCGAAGAGTAACTTAACATTATCGAAGTGCTCTAAATTCCACAGTAGAGTACCCATAAAATGTAACGCCTTTCAATGATTTTAAATCACTATGAACACTTTAGAGAAATTTCAGCACATCATATGCTTTGATTTTTAGTTTTCATTGCCTTAATTTGAAAGAATGAAAAAATGCCAAACCAAAATAGCATTTATTATCAATGAAAGTTGTAACTAATGTGATTTTCAAATTGACTCAGATTTTAACATGTGAAACATACTTGTGTTAGTAATGAGTCAGAAAAAAAAAACTGTAGCCACCATGATAGCAAATATTTATAATACTAATTAAAATTTCTTTGTCAGACAAGATTGAATGTATTATTCTAGTATGTTTTCACAGTGTGCCCATGGCATAGTTTTCTATTTTACACAACCCGTGTAAGTGTGATAGCTAGTTTTATTTATATGAAATAAAATAAAAGCAACTAAATTATAAAAGATTGGAAAGCCTGATGCAAAATAATTTAAATGACATAATTCTATGCCTGAGAAAAAAATAAAGTTTAAAAAATCACTAATTAGAAGGTGGCTTCCACACTCACATGTGATGTGTAAAATAGGAAATTATACCATTGGCCAACTGTGAAATTTACATTTTTTCTTTTTTTTGAGACCTTGCTCTGTTGCTACATTGTTATTTATAAAAAATCTGATTTGATTTAAAGTTAAGAAAACAAAATCACTCAATTACATTTGAAAATGTTCAAAGAATAACCAGTAAAAGCAATAAAAATGCTTCAAAATTTAAAGTAACAAAAAATTTCTATTTTGATTCTAAGAAAACACAACAATAAAATTTTGTTGACAATTGCTAACAAATATTAGAATAGCACATGCATGATTAGGTAGAACTCATATGATTGATAGTATACCCAATTAAATTAAGAGCAATAAAATGCTGGTGTACCATGGGGGCTGATAAATAACACCACTCTTGTATGCCCAAGTTCTTAATCAAATGAGAAACTGGATAAGAAATCAGTAAAGTTAAACCAGATTCTACTTGATTAGTGCTTTCTTGTGGGGAAGGGGGCTTATAATGCCAGATTCCAGAATTGTTCAAGGGTGTTCTGTCTAAACAGATTCTTTCTCAGGAACAAGCTGTTTTACTATGTGCCAGAGGAAACAGCAGTGCATATGGCCTTTGAGACTTTCTTAGTGCCAAAGAAAAAGGAAGTAGAGAATTATATTCTATATAAAGAATTACTCTTCCTCAACTTATTGATTAACATGAACTTATCTACACATCATGAATAGAATGAAATGAGAAGTGGATAGATAATAAAGTGTTACATTGAGGAAGCATCTGTAATAGAGATAGAGCATTCTGTTTTCATGTGAGAGAGTGCATCAGTGAGAAGAAATCTATTATATGAATATTACTTCCAAAAACTCTTAAGATAATGTAATTGATTATTTCAACAAATGATACAAAGCCCTGTATAATATTTAAAGATAAAATAAAATTGTATGAAATGTGTCTCATTTTTATTAACTTGACCATGAAAGTATATGAAATAAAAGCAACTAAGTTGTAAAAGATTGAAAAGCCGATACAAAATAATTTAAATGATGTAATTCTATGCCTGAGAAAAAAGGAAAATTTAAGAAAACACTAAATAGAAGTATTTATATGAAGTTTATAACTTTTCCTTATACCAGCAAAGTACTTAAAGAGTAAATGATAGATAACAATCTGTTTCATAATTGCAACAAAAAAAAGGGAAGTAAGAAAATTCTGTAACACAATTGTATGATCAAATGGAATATAATTAAAGAGATTTATTTTAATTATATATTTATTTGTGTCTAATAGGATAAGAAGACTAAATAAAATCCATATGTTTTCTTTATATAAATACTAATATAAATATCCTAAACCTGTCTATCAAAAATACATTCATTGTTTGGATAAAATTCTTATTTATAGTAAGTGGAATATCAGAAAGAAGACTTAACAAATTTATTTTAAAGTTAATCTCAAAGAATAGAAACAAAAGCAAAAATATAACCCTGAAATTCTGGTTACTCTTTGGCAGTGAAAGCTCTTTAGAGTCCATCCATCTTACTCATTGCAACTATAAACTTTGGAAATGTTTTTTAGAGTAAGAAAAGTAAGTTAAAACTACCCTAACTGAAAATTCTGAAAATAAAGAAATTAGATTTTTTTAAGAGAAGATAAAATTTGAAAAAGCAACTGTCATTAAAGTGATTTTCATTTTTTTTTCCTTTTTTTTTTTTCCGTTAACAGAGTAGATAAGCATAGGTGACTAAAAGTCTTGCTAGACAGTCTGCTATCTATCTGGATAGGAAAAAAAAAAAAAACAATTAATGGACATCCTCTGAGCTACAGAGAGAAAAATGAGGTTCAGGAGGAGAGTAAGGGATGAACACTCCTACAGAGAGTAAATATCAGCAGAGACAAAGGCATGTGACAGAGGAAACAAATAGAAATTTTTTAATGGAGAATAAAATATTTGAAATTAAAAATTTATTAAATAAGTCAAATAGCAAAAAACAAAGAATGAAAGTGGGAAAATATATTAAACATAACATATGTTCAAAAGGCCAGATCTAACTTCTCACTTCCTGCAAGGAATCCACTTTGAATATAAAGAAAAAGGTACAAATTAATAGATCAATAGAAATTACTTAACATAAAGAACATAGAAAAATAAATGAGACCAAAGAGAAACTTTGAAATGGAAAAATAAGAAAGCTCAGAACCTGAAGGACAATATTAAAAGGTCTAATACACGTGTAATTTCAGTACCCAAAGGTAAAATTGGGGCATACTTCCAAATATCCAAAGGCTTTCAAAGACTGACATACATTTACAAATTAAAGAAACTCAGCATATTCCAACTAATATAAGTAGAACAGCAAAATGCCTAGGCAGATAAAAAGGGGTTCCTGGAGAATTTCCGACCTTCCCCACAAGTGTTTACAACAGACGCTTTTGTGCAGATGAGGGAACCTGCCCAGGGCTCATATAGGCATGCCCACAGTGGACTGGAGCCTGACATGCACACTGGGGCAAGTGTGTGGGGCCGTGAGGAATTCATACCTTGCACAGGGGAGGAGCCTGCCTTTCTCAGCTCCTGTGGTGACCTGGGAATCAGTGTGTGATGTTGGGGCTTTTAAGCAGAAACCCCTCTCACTTTGCAAGTAGTTTTGTTTGTTTGTTTGTTTTTTGTTTTCCTTTTTGCCCAATAGAACTCTGCTCTACTCATCTTTCAATGCACCCATGTGCCTTAATGTTCCTGGTCGTGTGAAAAGAACCTAGGCTTTAGCTGGATTAAAGAGCATAATTCAGCAACATTTTGGCACCCAAACATGGGGCTTGAGAAAGGGTAAGTGCGAACCAAAAAAAAACCCTTTTTTCCCTTTTGCTTCTAAGCCTTTGTGTCCTCTGACATTTTCTGAGGGTAGAGGAAATTATGCCTCCTTTCCCTTCACTCCAGTCACTTCCAGGGGTCGAGAATGTCAGCCTTTTCCTTTTTTTTTTTTTTTATGAAAGAGAGAAAGAAAGAGGAAGAGATTTTAGAAAAAGAGAGAAAAGGAGAAAGAAAGAAACAGCAAAAGAAAGAAAAAAAGAGTGAAAGAAAGAAAGAGGAAGAGAAAGAGGGAGAGAGAATGGGATTCTTGTTTTATTGCCCAGGCTAGAATACAGTCTAAAAATGCATATTAAAAACCTCTTTTATGCCAATAATTGTGTTTAACAATGGAGACAGGAAGGAA
>CAUYQU010035775.1:0-21023 GCA_963574635.1 Cheracebus regulus
TCCTGGGTTCAGCTGTGCTCGCTCTCAGTCCTCAGCTCTTCCAATTGCTCTTCTCCTTGTGGGGATGGGACCAGCGGAGCGCGACTAAAAGGGCACCCAGTCCCGTATACTCTGCACTGAGAAGCGCCCCTTCCCCACAGAGCTAGGTCTTCCCGGGTTCAGCTGTGCTTGCTGTGAAACTCTCAGTCCTCAGCGCTTCCAATTGCTGTTCTCCTTGTGGGGATAGGACCAGCCGAGCCCGACTAAAAGGGCATCCAGTCCTGTATACTCTGCACCGAGAAGCACCGCGCCAAGGCGCCGGCAAAACAGCCGCACAGCGAAGAGAGTAGTGCTGGTGACCTGTGGGGCTCTTCTGCCGGGAATCTCCCAGTCTGTGGGCAACAAAAATTAGTCTGAAAGTGCAGTGTCCACTCACTCTCTGCACTTTCACTGGGAGCTACAATCCTGAGCTACTGCTAATCAGCCATCTTGGATCTCTCTCTTGCATTTATGTTTACTATTATATTTAGGTTAATTTCAACAATATATTGTGTTCTATTTTCTTTATTTTATTTTTTATTTTTTAATTTTTTTTTAGAGTCTGGCTCTGTCACCAAGGCTGGAGTGCAGTGGTCCAGTCTTGATTCACTGAAACCTCTGTCTCCTGGGTTCAAGCTATTCTCCTGCCTCAGCCTCCTGAGTAGCTGCAATTACAGGCATGTGCCACCATGCCTGGATAATTTTTGTATTTTTTAGTAGAGATGGGGTTTCACTATGTTGGTCAGGCTGGCCTTGAACTCCTGACCCCAGGTGATCTGCCCACCTTGGCCTTCTAAAGTGTTGGGATTACAGGCATGAGCTACCATGCTTAGCCTATATTTTATTTTCTATTCCTGTTATTGTCTGTCTCTCTTTTTGCATTTTCTGTAGTTCCTTTTTTTTTGGATTAAGTCTTTTATTTCTTATTCTATTTCCCTTATTGTTTGGAAGTTGTATGCTCTAGGTTCTACATGTTCTCTGTCTGTGGTTACCCTAGCCATTTTTTATTTTTTAGATATGGTGGTCTCACTATGTTATCCAGGTTGGTCTCAAACTCCTGGCTTCAAGCAACCCTCCCACCTTGGCCTCCCTAGTAGCTGGGACTATAGGCTCAAACCATTGCACCCAGTACCCTAGCCATTTTAACATGCAGATGTAAATTATCAAAGTCCAAAGTTGGTTAATATTGTTACCTTCTTCCCAAGAATTAGAAAAACCTAAAATATTTTAATTTGGATCCTTCATCCAATTCTTATTTTAGTTCTATTCTATTTCACAAAAAGAAAAAACAAACCAAACTTTTAAAATATATATATACAGGCAGTGTTTGCTTAGTTTTGTCCACCTATTTACAGAGTTCTTTGCTTATGGTTCATTCCTGCACTCCAAACTTCCATCTAAGATCATTTTCCTTTTACCTGAAATTTATTCTTTAGAATAACCTTTAATGAGGATGTTTGTTGTTTGTTTTAAAATGTTCTTATTTACACTTTATTCCTAAATAAAGATTATCAGTAAATAAAGGTTTTCTTTATATAATCCAAATTGAGTTGTTTTCTTTCAGTATATAAGCTATATTATTCCACTGTATTCTGTTGTTGCTCCTGAAATGTCTAAATACCATATTTTGCAGGCAATGTGTCATTTTTCATTGGCTGCTTCTAAGACCCTGTCTTTGTCTTTGATGTTTTGCATTTTTTTTAAACCTAGGTGTGGATTTATTTTTATCTTACTTGATATGTACTGGGCTGCTTGGTTCTAAGGATAAGTAATTCAAAAAACTCTCAATAATTATGTACTTTATATATTGAGTATTTTCCATTCTTCCTTTAAGTACTGTCTGGATCTCTGATCTGATCTATCTTAAATCTTCCAACTCCATCCTCAATATGGCTTACTGTCTCTTATATACTCAGGTCTTTGTCTCTCTGATTTGCATTCTCAGCTTCTTACTGTTTTTGTAGATATCTTTTCTAGTTCACTAAGTCTCTGTTTAGTTCTATCTTACTCTTTAACCTATCCACTGAGTCATTTCAATTATTATATTTTTCCCTTCTAAAGATTCAATTTGATCTTTTAATTTGAAGCACTTTGGTCAATCTTTATGGTTTCTTGTTTCATTCTTATATTTTCAAGGTTTTCTGAGGCTGAGGCAGGAGAATTGCTTGAACCTGGGAGGTGGAGGTTGCAGTGAGCCGAGATCATGCCATTGCACTCTAGCCTGGGCAACAGAGCGAGACTCTGTCTCAAATATATATACGGCATAGTTATTTTAAATTATGTGTCTGATAATTTCAATGACTGAAGATTTTGCAAGTCTGTTTCTGCCTTCACTGTTTCGCCCAGTCCTTATTCATGTTGCCCTGCTCCCTTGTGTATTTTATTACTTTTGACTGAGCTTATTATTTTTTAACTTCATCTTTTGGAATTTTTAGGCATGGGTTGCAGTTATTTGTCTTCAGAGAAAGGAGAAAAGAAATCCAGTTTCTAAATAACCCAGAACCATTTTCAATTCCATTCCCTATTTTTCTGGATTACATAGGTAGCATGAATTCTGGCCTCAAACTCACACGAGGGCTAGATGTTAGTTCTTTCTCATTTTCCCCCTTCACACAGCAATGAAGGTAAATTTTTGACCTTGCTGTATTCTTCTGCATTGTTTCTTTCTTATTCACCTTTCAACTCCTAATGTGGCCCTTTGGGGTTCTACGTTTATATGGAGGACCCAGTCAGACTCCCTATCTCATGGAGGGCATGTCTTATTCCACCTTATCATGCCCCCTTTCATCACTGCAGTAGAATGGTCATTAGGACTCACCAGAGACCCCAGGGTACAAGCAAGCCAACATTGGTGCTAGTTTACCTGTCATATTTCCTACCCTTCTTTCAAGTTGCCCTCTAAATATTTCTTCATTTCATGCTATCTTTGGTCAAGATATTTAGTCTACCACTCCACCAAAAACTTACAACTACTATCCAATTGACAGATAAGCTCTGGAAGGAGCATTAATACATTCAACACAGTAAAGACTCTGAAATGGTGAAGAAGTAAAGACTAGCATCCATATACTGACACATCTGAGCTACAAATGGCTCCATTCCAGTTTAATTCTGGAAACAGGGTCAGATCTCTCATTATAGATTTGTGCAATTTATCCTAAATCCAGTTTCTATTTCTCAATACATGTTCCCTGAATCTGGCTACTTTCTCCTTTCTTAAACTTGAGATTGTGAAACTGGAATTATAGCTTCATTCTGAAGAGTAGTTTCAATATTTATCAGTTAATGGAAAACTCCTTGTCTTCCATTTATAAGTTAATGGAAAAATTTCTTGTTCTTTTGTTTCATATCTTCACTCATTGCTGAGGGTTTCTTCTCCACACATGTATTGGTCACTTGCTATGTGTTAGACACTATTCTTGCCCCTTAATAGAATCTCCTAGAGATGAAAGCCCATTTCTATGACAGCATGACAATTGCATCTGGAATTTATGCATATCTGTAACTGGTATATCCAATCCCAGTATGATTCAAAGTGTAGTACACAAATGGTCAGTTGGGACCTGAATGGCAACCTCTGAAGGTAGAAACCAATAATCAATCACCTGTGTTTTGGCCGGACATAGTGGCTCACACGTGTAATCCCAGAATTTTGGGAGATCAAGGTAGGTGGATCACTTGCATCCAAGAGTTCGAGACCAGCCTGGCTAACATGGTGAGACCCTGTCCCTACAAAAATTAGCTGGGTGTGGTGGCACGTGACTGTAGTCCCAGCTATTTGGGAGGTTGAGATGGGAGGATTGCTTGAATCCTGGAGGTCAAGGATGCAGTGAGCCACAATCATCCCAGTGAATTCCAGCCTGGGTGATAGAGTGAGATCCTGTCTCAAAAAATAATAATAATCTGTATGTTAACAAGCTCTCTAGGTGATAATTAAACTCATAAAATTTGAGAGATGGTGCTCTGTCACACTATTATTTGATCTTTGCTTTGTTTAACAATAAAGTCTGAGTTTCATTGATCCAGACTCCTGATTTTATAAGAGACCACTAGGTATTCAAAAGCCACCCAAAGAAGCACTAGGGTCACCTCACATACTTTCATGATAAAGAATAACTAACTGTGAAGAGATCATAGGTGCCATTAGGTACAGAGCATAGCATTTTAAATGTAATATATTATGTTTCCTGTTTTTTAGAAACTATTTGTAACAGCACTGCTGGCAGGTTCTCCCTGTTTCCCCATCTTGCCATTTGGGCAAACATAGCTAAGTTACATCAGTGAATTCAAGTTCCAACCAATCTGCTCACCTTGTGGCTGCAAAGGGAAAACAGAGTAAAGAACTGCATAACCAACCAGCATAGGAGTCATCCCATAGCATCTTGGAGGGAAGAGATGGGGTAAGAAACAAAGTTTATTCCTGGAATGAGCTTAAGGACACACAAATAGAGAGAGAAGTGAATTGAACTCAGAGATTCAACTGGGCAGATAACTTTACAGATATGGTGGGAAATAGTCCCCACAACAGTCTGTTTAATTAAGCCCAAACCAAAATCTCACTGGAAGGAAAGTAAAATGATGTGGTTAGAAGGAAAGGTTAGCCAAGGAAGAAATAAATTTGTCAGTCCAAAATTTACTTGCAGATCTTCTCCCCAGGAACTGTTAGGAGGAAAATCTACACACATTCGAGAGAAAGAATACACTCAATATGCACTTGTCCTGATAATTTAATCTGCTTTTACCCTAATAATCTGCTTTTTTTTTCTATTTGCCATATGTTCCACATCTTTGTAACACATAGATGTGTGCTTGACATGCTAAAATCACAGAGCACCTTCCCCAAACCATCTCAGGAAGAATTTGTGCCAACAGACAAAGTGGCAAAGACATTCCTGGATGGCTGCTTGTGCTGGAATTCGTTTTCACAACTAAAATAAGAATATAGTTAATTTGGCTTTTGAGCTGATATATAACTAAAATGATTAAAACAAAATTAACAGTCAACATTATATTACAGAATCTTAGAAAATCAATTCACTTGGCATGTTTATGCACAAGAAACAAAAACACTTTCTGGACACATTTGGAGAAAAGGAGGTTCTCAGCTTGCAATGCAACTTGGAAGCTAGATGACTTCTCCTTGACATTTCCAAAAGGAAACTGAGTCGGGTGTTTCTGCTTCATTGTCACACTCAAACAGCATCAACACATTTGTGGCAGAACAGGAAGCATCACCATTTTCCATCTCTGACACAGAACAGGACACAGAACACATTTCTTTTGCCTACTTTAGTCCCCAAACTTGTACTTTCTAGAAAAAAAAAAAAAAGGTATACCCAGGTTCAGTAAGGAAAAAAAGTCTAGTGACATAAGCAATTTCTGACTTTTATCATTTTAAAGAAAAATAAAATAAAGTAGAAAAAGGAAAAGCGAAGTCCCCTCATGCTTCTTATGGTAGGCAGAATAATGGGCCCCCCAAGATGTTCACATCTTAATCCCCAGGATATGTGAACTTGTTATGTTGACACATGGCACATGCCATATGACAAAGGGGAATTAAGTTTGAGGATGAAAGTAAAATTTTTAATCAGCTGACTTGAAAATAGGGCCATTATTCTGAATTAACTGGGTGAGTCCAATGTAACCACAAGGATCTTTGAAAGTGGAAAAGAAAGATGTGAATAGAAAAGTGAGAACCAGATAGATGACAGCATGAAAAGAACTGGAATCCAGTGTTTCCAGCTTTGAAAATGGAAGAAGGGGTCATGAGCCAGGGAAGCTGGACAACCTTTAAAAGCTGGAAAAGGCAAGGCTTCCAAAAAGGAATGCATCCTGCTGACAACTTGATCCTAGCCCATGAGATTTTTCATGGACTTCTGGTCTACAGCACCATAAGATAATAAAGTTGTGTTGTATGAAACCACTACATTTGTAATAATTTGTGATAATGGCAATAAAAAACTGATATACCCCCTCTCAAACACAGACTTTCCCTACTCCCTAAAAGTGATGACTCTAACTTCTAACACAATAGATTAATTTCACTTGTTTTGAACATCTGTTAAATGAAATAACACTGTATTATTTTTGTCTGAATTTGTTTTTTTGTAACTGTGTATATATATTTACTTATTCTATCATTGATGGACAAATCTGTGGCTATGATAAATAATAATGCTGTGAGTAAACCTGTACATATCTTTTGGTGTAATGTGTTCACATTTCTATTGATACATACCAGGGAGGGCGATGGATAGATAGTAGGGTAAGCACAACTTCAGTGTGTCATGCCTGGTTTTTTCCAAAAATACTCTTATAAGCAAGGTATAAATAAGCAGATCAACTATATAGTTGGCATGGTTAGTATCTTGTGTTTGTGGTGGTTGTTACAGATTTGCCATTCTGGTAGGCACTTCTCTGATTACTAATGGCAGTCACATACTTTGACTTATGTTCATGGGTATTTGCATTTTCTTTTTTGTGAAGGGCCTAACTCATTTGCCCATTTTTCTATTGGGATGTCTGTCCTTTTTATATGGATTTATAGGAGCTCTTAATATAGTCTGGTTATCAACCTTTTGTTGCTTACATGTATCGAAAATACCTTCTTCTACTCTGTGGCTTACATTTTTATTCTCTTTATACTATGTTTGGATAAGTACAAGTTCTTAATTTTAATGTAACCAAATCTGCCTTTTCCTAAATACTTAGTGTTTTTTGTATCTTGTTCCAGAAGTCTTTCCCCACCCAAAGTCATGAAGATATTCTATATGATCCCCTAGATATGTTATTGTTTTGACTTTCATATTTAGACCCACAATCCACATAAACTTGATTTTCAAGTATGTGTGATATAGAAGCCCAATTTCATTATGAGGATACACAATTGAAACTGTACAGTCATTGACAAAAGGCTTCATTTCCCCCATTGCTCCAAAGTGCTACTTTTAACAGAAATCAAATATCTATATAGGCATAGTTTTATTTCTTGACTCTTTTAGTCTAGGCACATACCAATACCACACTATCTTAATAGTTGTAGCTTTATAATATGGCTTGTTGTTTGATAGAGTATGTCTTTCTACCTGCTTCTGCTTCAAGATTATCTTAGATATCCTTGGCCCATTGTGTTTTGATATAAATATTGAAATCAACTTTCCCGTACCCACAAGACAATGTGCTCAAATCTTTATTAAGATTGTATTGACTCTATAAATTTGTGAAGAACCTAAACTTTTATTTATTGAGATCATCTTTAATTTTCATCAATATTTTACAATGTTCTGTGTAGTGTACAAGTAAACATGCTCTTAGCTTTATTAAAAGGAGCTTAATATTTTGATGATATTTTAATGTTATATTTTTAATTTTATTTTGTAATTTTTTTTCAGGCACTTAAAAATATGTTAGTGCATTAATGTTGTATTGAATAGTCTTGCTAAATTCATTTTTTAATTCTAATAAAGTATACATATTTTTTAATTTTCTATGAACATACTTATGTTGCCTATAAATAATGAGAATATTATTTCTCCTTATAAAGTTTGTACCTTGTATTTATGTATGTTGCTTTTTGTGCTGGAAGGACTCCAGTACAATGTAGAATAGGAGTGATGATAGCCAGCCTTCTTGTCTCTTTCCCAATTTCAGAAGGAAAGCATTGATCATTACACAATTAAACATGATATTTTGTATTTTTCATAGATATTCCATATAACATCAAGAAAGTACATTCTGTTTATTTTATGCTAAGAATTTAATATGAATTGGTATTGAATGAATGAATTTCTGTACCTATGAAGAAAATTCTATGATTTCTCTAATATTCTGTTAATGTGGTAAATTACATTGATAAGTCAAGAATTCATGTATTCATTTCAAGGGTAAATATTACACAAAACACTACACACAAAGTGATGTAATATCATTAAAGCAACTGCTAAAATAATAAAGCAAAATGAACAGTTATAGTAATAAGTCAACAATGAAGACAAATTTGAATCAGAAAAAGACTCATGTAATACAAAAAAGATAGAAAAAGGAAAAAAAGAAAACAGATTTTCTTGGGCAGGTATAAACTCAACTATATCATAACCATATTAAATGTAAATGGTTTAATACCCCCAACTAAAAGGCAGAGATTGTCAGATTCAATAAGAAAGAAGACTCAACTATGAACTAATAAGAAACTCACTTCAAATATATATAGGTTAAAAGAGAAAAGGTAGAAAGAATATATTCTGTGTTACCACTAATCAAAAGAAAGCAAGAATATCTACATTACTATAAGACAATAGAGATTTCAGAGCAAAAAATTTTACCACCGATTCAAGAGGATCATTTCAAAATGATGAAGAGGTGAATTCAACATTAAAACATAATAATCTTAAATATCTGCACATTTAATAATGGAACTTCAAAATATCAAAAGCAAAAACTTATAGAGGAAAAGAGAAATAGACACAATATTATTTTCAAAAACATAAACCCATTTTTGTCAATAATTGATAGAAAAAGTAGACAGAAAACCCTTAAGTATAAAGTAGAACAGAACAACGCAATCAAGAAGTTTGACCTAATTAACATTTATACAAATTTCCTAACAACAGAAGAACACATTCTCTTCAAAACCACATGGAATGTCACTCAACAAACTAGAGAGAGAGGGGAAATATTTTAACATAGAATGGCTGCATATGAAACACAAATAACATATGTGATGGTAAAAGATTGAAAGCTTTTCCTCTAAAATCAAGATCAAGAAAAAAAAAATCTGGCTTTCACCACTGCCATACAACATAGTAGTAGAAATCTTAGTGTAATTAGACAACAACAACAATAATAATAATAATAGGCATTCAAATTGGAAAGGAGAAAGTTACTTCTGTTTCTCAATTTATCTTATATACAGAAAACTCTAAAGATTTCACACACACAAATCGTTATAAAAAACAAATTTTACAAGTTGCAGGACATAAAATCGTCTCTCAAAATTTAGTTGCCTTTCTATATACTTACAATGTACAACCTAAAAGGAATTTCTTTAATAATTCCACTTACAATAGGATCAAAAAGAACAAAATACTTAAGAATAAATTTAACCAAAGACGCAAAAGACTTTTACACTAGAAACTACAAAATGTTGCTGAAAACTTAAAGACATAAATAAATGGAAAGACATCCTGTGTTCATGAATTAGAAGACTTACTATTTTTAAGAAGTCAATACTACTGAGAGTAATTTACAAATTTAATGCAATCCCTATCAAAATCCCAGTGGCATTTTTCTGAAGAAATGTAAACCTAAACCACCCTAAAATTTATATGATATCTCAGTGACCTCAAGTAGCCTAAGTAATCTTGTAAAAGAAGGACAAAGTTGAGGTATCTCAATTTCCAATTTGAAAACCTAAACTGCAATAATCAGAATAGTGTGATATTGCCATAAAGCAAATATGCAGACCAATAGAACAGAACAGAGAACCCAGAAATAACCCTTGCAGGTACAGCCAAATGATTTTGACGAGGATGAAAAGACCTTCCCATGGGAAAAAGACAGTCTTTTCAACTAATGATGTCAGGAAAACTGGGTATCCACACGCAGAATAATGAAGTTGGGCTCTCACTGTGCACCTTCTACAACATTTAACTCAAAGTGGATCAGACTTAAGCATAAGGCCTAAAACTACAAAACGCTTACAAGAAAAATATAAGAAAAAAGCTTCATGACATTGGGTTTGACATGGATTTCCCGCACATGACACCAAAAGCACAGGCAACACAAGTGAAAATAGAGAAACTAGACTACATCAAAATTTAAAATTTCCGTGCATTAAAGGGCGCAATCAACAGAGTAAAAAGGCAACCTGTGAAATGGGAGAAACTACGTGCAAACCATATATCTAATAAGGAGATCACATGTCCAATACGTAAAGAATTCTTTCAGTGCAACAAACACGACCCACTTTTAAAATGGGCAAAGGACTTGCATAGACATTGTTTCAAACATGATAAACAAATGGCCAGAAAGCATATGAAAAGATGCTCATCATGTCTAATCATTAGGAAAACATTAAATCAAATCAAAGCCACAATGAGATATCACCTCATACTCATGAAAGTAACAGCTATTTTTTAAAAAGGTAGAAAATAACAAGTGTTGAAGAGGATGTGAAGAAATTAAAATCCTTGCTGGTACAAATGTGAAATACACAGCTCCTATGGAAAGTAATATGACAGTTCATCAAAAATTAAAAACAGAATTACCATACAGTTCAGAAATTCCACTTCTGTGTATATATACTTAAAAATTTGAAATAAGGGTCTCAAAGAAGTATTTGTACACCCATGTTCATTTCCCCACTATGCAAAATAGCCAGGAGGCAGAAGCAACCTACGTACCCCTTGAAAGGTAAATGGATAAACAAAATGTGTTATCTATTTATCTATCTCAACATATATGCACATGCAATGTGATACATGTGGAATATTATTTAATATATTTAATTATAATATATGGAATATTGTTTAATATGGTCAATTATAAAATATGTGGAATATTATTCAGCTTTTAAAAGGGAAGGAAATTTTCACATATGCTAAAAGATGGTTGAAAGGATGCTTGAGGACATTATGGTAAGAGAAATAAGCCATAACGAAAAGACAGATATTGCATGATTCCATTTATATGAGGTATTTATAGTCACATTCATAAAAAACAGAAAGTAAGATAGCTGTTACCAGAGTCTGGGG
Source organism: Cheracebus regulus (assembly GCA_963574635.1). Classification (NCBI taxonomy): domain Eukaryota; kingdom Metazoa; phylum Chordata; class Mammalia; order Primates; family Pitheciidae; genus Cheracebus; species Cheracebus regulus. Next base: position 10,770 of record CAUYQU010035775.1, read on the forward strand.
TAGGTAGAGATGGAGAGCTGTTTCATGGGCATAAAGTTTGTTTTACAAGTTGGAAAATTCGGAGATATGTTTCACAACTGTGTGAATTTACTTCACATACTTAACTCTACACTTAGAAATGATTTAGATGGAAATGTTATGCTTTTTGCCACAATAATAAAAAAAGCAGCACAGGAACATTTACCAAAATAGACCATATTCTGAGCTATAAAACAAGGCTTAGTAACATAAAATGACTCAAATAATTTGAGAGATCATGAGAAACTGAAAATTTCTTTGTGAAAAGTTTTAAATGACAGATTAAATGTCCCTAGTTTTTTAATATAATTTAAAAAATTTATTTCCTTAGAATTTGTTCATTGCATTGAAATTTCAAAATTTTAGACGTAAAATTTTCTCTAATATCTTCTTGATAATTCTTCATACCTTCATCGTGCCTTCTTGTTCATTCCTGGTATGGACTTACCTGTCTTTTTCTTAATCAGCCTGACTTGCCATTGTGGTATCAGTCTTTCAGAGAACTAACTTTCGGCTTTATTGAATTTCTTCACTGTATATTTGCATTCTATTTAATTAACTTTCCTCTTATTTTTATTATTTCTTTTCTCTTCCATTTTGGGGTTTAATTTGCTGATTTTTTTTAATGCCCTGATATAAATTATTACATGGTCATTTTCAACCTTTTTTTTTTCCTATATGTTTTTACTGCTATGTAATTATTTCTAATCATATTTTTACCTACATTTCTAAAGTTTTGGCATGTTATATTTTTCTTATTTTGTTAAAAATATTTTTAAATTTTTATTGTGATTTTTTTTAAGTTAACAATTAAAAGAAGTATATTACTTAATTCCAAGTACTTGGAGATTTTCAAATTCTCTATTTGCTTTTACTTCTAGCTTAATTTCACTGTGGTTTGAAAATAAATTCTGTATAATTTCAAATTTTTGAGAATTTGTCTTTACTTGCTTTACTGGTCATTGTAATTATATGTGTGAAAATGGTTAAAATAGTTAATTTTATATTATGTATATCATACCACAGTAGAAAAAGACACTGTTGGAGACCATGTTCTCTTTGTCTTTTAAGTTAATTTGGTTAATCATATTGTTTAGTGGTTCTATATCCTTAATAACTTTTTGTCTGTGTGTTCTATCAGTTACTGAGAGAATAATGTTAAATTCTCTTACTCTAATTATGAGCTTCTCTATTTCTCCTTTGGATTGTTTTACATCTATTTGAAGCTCTTTGTAGATAGCTATAAATTTAGACTTGTACATCTTCCCAGTGAATTGACCTTTTTGTCATTATGTTAATGTCCATTTTCATCTCTAGTGACAATTTTTGTCTTAAAGTCTTCTTTCATATTAGTATAGCTATATCAGCTTTTTTTCAGTCAGTATTTTTCTATCCTTTTCTTTTCAGCCTTTCTATATCCATACATTGATTTTGTATTTCTACAGGCAGCATACAGTTGGGTTTGGTCTTGTATTTAGTCTGATAGCTTAAATTTTTAATTTGTGCCTTTAAGCTGTATACATTTAGCGCAATTACTGATATATTTGAATGGCTCAATCATCTTCCTACTTACTCCTCTTACTCCTTCCTACAACTGTTCTGGTTTTCTATACTTTTTATATCATTTTCTAGCCTTCTTTTGGATTGAGTAAACATAGTTATTCATTATATTATTCTTCTATTAGGTTATTATGCATCCTTTTACTGTAAGTATGTATATTTTACTTAGGGCTACCTAAGATAAAGGTATACTTTCAAAGTCTGTCTAATGAAAATTAATACTTTCATTTTTCCTGTACAATTCAAGAACCTCGAGATGCTTTAATTCCATTAATTTTTTCAACTTATATGCTATTGTTACAGTGCATTTCAATTCTATTTATGTATTCTTCCCACATGACATCATTATTATTTTATATAGTTAAAAATTTTATATCGTTAACACTGCTTTTACCTAATTCTCTCTTTCCTATCCTGCTAGGCTTCCAATTATACATATCTGAGAATATTTTCTCTATTCCATTTTTTTCCTATTGATCCTTTTCTTCTTTTAAACTCAAGCTTTATTTTAAATATTTTATTCTGACCTATGTTGCTGTTTATTTAGTCTCTCTTCAGCTGTCTGGTCATTGTTAATTGACTCACTGAGTTCTTAATTTCCCTTTTGCTTTTCAGTTTTAAAATACTTATTTATTAGAGTGTTTCGTTTATCCTCCAAAATTCTCAATCTTTTATTCCCCTAAACATATTAAAACCTCATGATTATTTAAAAATTCATGACTAATAACTCCACTCACTGGATTCCCTCTGATCCAGTTATATTTTTATGTTGCTTGTCTTAATTTTTAAACATTATCTTGTATTTTTAGATGACTTTTTTGTTTGATACAGAACATTGCAAACAAAAAACTGATACAGTAATTTCAGAATTAGGAGGATAAAATTATCCTCCAGAAAGAATTCACATTTGCTTTTGAAAAATTACCAGTACCACTAGCGTTCCAGGTCACTCACTTCCAATAGGAGATTAAGATAATTTGAAACTGGGGCTTCCATTTCTCTAAGTCAGCATAAAATCAGTTTACTTTTACTCCAACTGAAAGCTTGTTATGTTACCAGAGTTCTTACTCCTTCATAGTTGCTCAACTCCAATTTCCCCCTTAGCCATATGAGACTGTCAAGAGGCATACCCAGGCTCTCCTCTAAGCAACCTCTGCCAGGATGCCAGTAGATGTTCCTGGGGAATGCTGCTCCAAACACTGAGCTGACCAATAATAAGATATCTAGATATCATTCTTCTCCAGATCTTGGCCCTGTTAGTTTACACGGTCTTGTTAGCTCTACTATGTCTTTCAATAAATGTTTATCACATTTTTTTTATTCTAACTTTTCTAGTTGTTCTGAGTGGGATAGTTGGCCAAATTATTTAGTCCTCCACTGAAGAAAACAAAACTTACACAAAAAAGTTTTTATCAATAATAATCAACTTATTAATTATATTTTTCTTATCCCACTCAAGCAATTTGACAGTGCCACCCTGAAGAATTTCTATCCCTCAGTCATTCATTCTTCAACTACAACATCAAAGACAGAATCCAGGTCTAGGAGAAAAGCTTTTAAAATTGATCATGTTTACATTTGTCAGCAACCTCACATATCTGTTTAATTTCATATAATGTAACCATTTTATGGCATGCCATGCTTTAGGCATGAAGATACTTAAGCTCTAAGGATGGAATCAATTCCCAAGGCTACAGAACTATGGCAGAACCAGTGCGAACGCAGGTCTCTCTGACTTCATGCTTGGACCCAGTTTCATCAGATAACAGCTAGAAGTTCCTGAAGGAATGCTGACTACTTAGGTTGGAGCATGGTGAGGAGATGGAAATAAAAACCATCATCCCCTCAAAGTCAGAAGCATAAAACCTGTGAAAGCAGCTCTCTGAAGAACAAAAGAGAACTTTTTCAATGAAATAAATTTAAAAAAGCAGAAAACATCATCCAGCCTCTCCTTTTCTGCACCTGGTTAAACAGTTTCAAGGGCTACCTGACGGGTCATTTTACCAATACAACCAGTTGAACATCTAAGAATCTTTTTTTCTTGGGGAGCCAGATCCTATTACAGTACAAGATAACTCATGCTTAGAAGTAAATCATAGAGAGCCTTGATCTTATGAGATTAAGATCCTTTGAATGGTCCAGGTTCTTTGCTTAAGTAAGACTGTCTATTCCCAAATCTCTTTATAATTCAGTTCTTTGGCTACTTACAACATACCAGACACAGTGATGGGAATATAACACAAACCAAAATAGACAAAATTCCCTTTACTATGGAGTTTACAGTTTAGAGGAGGGGACAGGCTTTAGTCTCAAACTACCACATAATTGGTGTGCAGGTGAATATTTAAAAATCAACTCCCCATGGGGAGGAAGAAGGCTCTGAGTTGTAGCGTCTGTCCATTTCTTTATGTAACTACTCCCAGCATGACTGATTTTAGGCTCTCACGGTGGTGTCACTGAATATGGAGTTAGGAAGAGATGTACACAGTTGGGTCTCAAAAGACAGTATAAGCCAACCTCAGTGCACCACTGAATATAATGCATGGAAACTGTGATTGATATGCGCTCTAAAACAAAGGAGCCCCATTCTACAAGATATGTAACAAAGAAACCAGATTCATTCTACATGGCTACAACAGGCATCTTTGACGAAGTGATGCTTGTTCTGATATCTGAAATACGAGTGGATGTTAACCAGGAAAAGAATGGACATGGAGGTGAAGAGCCAGGCAATGGAGCATGGCCCATGCACTTTTGCCATGAATGAGCTGGAAAGGGAAGGTATCAGGTGGGCAGCTGAGAGGCTACAATCTATTTTCTGCATTCTCAGTTCCTCAGTTTTCTACCATTGGCAAAAGCTGGAGGATGCTTAAACCCACTGGCAGAAATACGCTTGAAAGGACTTGCAAGAAAGTTCCACAAGTTACAGGAACACAATCCTGGGGCTAGCAGGCTCCCTTACCAACATTTGCTTCAAGTAGGCTGACAGCACCAAAGAATGTGGATTTCAAGGAGCCTGGCAGCTTTGCTCAGCTATTCTCAGCCACTGATAGCGCTTTCTCCCTAAAGTTTGAAATATATTTCCATATTAAACTTTTAAAAGATGAGGGAAAAAATGGTACAAATTGAGAGAGGGAGGGAGAAGAGAAGAGAAAATGATTGCACATTGAAATAAATGTGCTACTTAAGAAAATTATAAGTGCCTAAAAACAGGAGTTTATAATGAAAGTGCCTTCTCAAGCATATCTAGAGCGTCACTACTCTGATGCTAAAATACAATAAACTGTCCTATTAAATCTAAGGAGTTAGATTTAATAAGATGAGTAGTATATTAAATAAATGGCAACTGATTATTAAAGATCTTTTTATTGAGGATTTACAACTATGTCATCAAATAACTGAGCAGTATTCAGGTATAATAAGACCCATATGAGAAACTTAATTTAAAGTAGTGCAAAGAACCAAAAACGCTATTACAAACAGACCATGAAAACTTGAAAAATAGATAAGAGGCAAAAAACATCCCATCAAATTATTGTCAATAGTGGGGACAGAGGCAGTGAGGGAGGATAAAATATCATTTACATATGAGTCAACTAAATAGCTATTCAAAAGCATGATAGCATGACAGAATGGCACACGAGGTATGTAGATGTGCTCTCCCCGAGGAGCTGAACATACTTCCCTTTTCTTCCTTTGGAAAGAAAATTAACTCTATAGTATGAATTTTCAGTGGTAAAGAAACCTCTGAGTTTTTTAGAAAATAGGTTTTGCAAAGCAAAGTGAGTGCCAAGAACAAGGGGCTTTATGTCATTCCCTACCCAGTGCTGGAAAGCTGCTGAGGGGCTGGAGCGAGGAAAGGGAGAAGGGAAGGGGGAGGAAGAGTGAGAGGAGAGAAAGAAAGAGAAAAGGAGCAGGAGAACAGGGAGAGGAGCAGTGAGCAGAGGTGTGGGGAAGAAAAGATACTTGCCTAAGGTCAGAAAACGGAGTTCTTTTTCTGGGCTTGTCTCCCACACACTGTGCAACATAGAACACGTCATTCCAAATGTCCAGACTTCATCAGTTTCCTCACGTGCAAAATTTAAAAGTTCAGCTACAAGACCACTAAATTCCCTTTGAGTTCTATAATTCTTTGTTTTATTCTCAAGCCTAGTCCTTGCAGCCTCTGAGATATTCCTTGGAGTATAAGAAAAACCTTCTACAGTAGTAAAACCCCCTTAGAGTATGAGAGATAGAGACAGAGATGGAGACAGATGGAGAGACAGAGAGACAGAGAGGGAGAGACAGGAAGATGAGGAGGAGGAAGAGGAGGAAGAGAGCTTCCAGGGGAATACTTAGACAATCTTGTTTTATGAGGTCCTTTGTGATGTTTCTGACTTCTTGTCATAGCTGTCATTTCACAGCTTCCTTGTTTGGTAGGCAAGGAAAGGATTACTATGGTCATTGCACAGCTGAGGCAGCTGAGCTCAGGGACCTCAGGGCGCCTTACCCACAAGGGGGCTGGTTGAAGGTAAGGGACAGATTGCTCCACGACTCCGTGCTAGCTTGGTAGGCGGGTGGGGTGGGCGCCTTATGCACACATGCAGGACAAGCCAGGTACACAAATGTTCCAAGACAAGGAGGCCTAGAAATGTGAGTTGGGTGAGACGGATGAGTACGCAGCTTCTCACCCTGAGTGTCACTTGCCTTTGGCCTACAGCAGGCAAAGAGGACACTGTAGAGAGTAAGCAAAAAAGGACAAAAAAACTTGCACTATTGACAAATGACTCCACTTACGGTCCAAATTTTGGACACCTTGTCCTTAGTCACAAGTGACATCTGATTTATCCCTAAAAAACTAGGCCTTACATCTCTGTTACTTGAGGCTTTAGGTTAAGACATGTGTATGTCCCTCATAAATCTGATCTCCTTTAGGGCCTGTCCACAGACCCCCCAGTTGCCACCCAGGGGAAAACAGCACTTTCTTTTCTTCCCAAAAGGCTTCAGTGGGAATAAAGAAATTATCTTTAAAATATACAAAGCAATCCCTTAGCATCTGTAGGAAAGTAGTCATCTCAGCTAGGGACAAGATGGGGAGTAGAAAAGCACCAAAAGAAAATCAAGGAAAAAGGGAAAATATATATTTCTATCTCCCCTTCTCCAGTGCATTTCGCTGGCTGGGATCACAGTGGTTCTATACTGTAGAGGGACATCCGTCAACACTAATCAATACATGTGGTGTTAGTCATGGATGATAAATTTGAAAGGGATTATAACTGTAAACAGTGATCAATAGAGACTTGCTGGAGGAGACAGAGAGGAAAAAGCAACCTGAAAATGTTACACGGTTAATAAAATAAGGGGGGAGGGTCAGTCTTAAACAAAACTGCGAGACCTACAGTGTTCTTAGTTCCTTCTGAGAGGTGGGATGGAAGGGAGAGTAGATGAATAATCCTCCCCCAGAATTTTCCACAAGGCAATTGCTACTAAAAGGGTACATTATTAATTTACAGCATACTTGCTGATACTTCGGGTTGGAAGGCACATTCTCCATTAGCATTTGGTTGAAGATGTGTTTCTGGATCTGAGCTGGCACACTGAAAGCCCCCAGAGTATAGCTTGCCCTTTCCCCACACCACCTCCTTCCCTCCTGCCTTTTCTCCCCTCCTCTGATTTCACCGCAGGCACATGACTGAGCAGTGCATTCACAAGCATGATATCCCTCTCTGCAAACAAATATATCCTGAATCCAAGCAAAAGGGGAAAAAAAAATGCAGGGAGCCTCGGCTGCTCACCCATAGATGAATGGAACTATCCGTCTTGTCACTGGGGGTCGGAGCGAGAGGTCACTCTGAGTCTATACCTTAGCTTCTCTGCTGACGTTTGCAAGCAACTTCCTTAAAAATAAAACAAAATAAAGAGTGAAAAAAAGAATGCTGCCACATCAAGCAGTTAGCCAGTCCCTCTAGAACCCTTCGAAGATCATGTCTTCTCACCACCTTTGGAGCCACAGCTCCAGGCCTGACATATACATTTTTTTCCTGCTGACCTTTTAGTGTCCTTTCTGCCAGAGTGTGTAAACCATAAGCTGATATATGAAGGCAATTTTTAGTGGTGCCACTTGTATCTGAGTGATTGCACACACTTTACGTTTCTGGGCTGCCACCCCCTCCACCTTTCGAAGATCTCTCTATTTTCTTTTAAGGGAACTGCAGCAAAGGTGAAAGCAAGTTTAACTGCTTCAAGACTTTGATGGCCAGAAGCACCTGTTTGGGAGATTTGTAACTGACCAAGGCCCACCTTCAAAGCTAGAATGTTTCTTTGCTGCTCTAGGGATCATCAGGACAGCAGCGATGGGGGTGGAGGTGAGGAGGTTACTGGGTATTTCTCCACCAGCCCCCAACCCCCAACCACAACCAAAGCTGACATATAGCAAAGCCCCAAGCATTGTTGAATACTTAGAGGACACAGAGTCATTTTCTTCATAAATCCTTAGAGCCGGGACCCTGGGGACTTCCACAGTCAGAGCTCCAGAGAACAAAGATGGGACTACAGGAGTGAGGGGTGTTATGTCAGACAAGGTACTCAGCTAGCAGAAGCACAAAGTTCCCTAACTCTGCCACCCTGCCACTGTCCTGCCATCCCTTCCAAAGCCAAGGCTGCTGTTTTTCTTTAGGGCAGCTGCAGTTTCCATTCTGCTAGATGCCAGGATGTGCCTGTGCCCTGGAAGGGCCACTGTAAGAACCCACAGAGGGAGGCATCATTTTCTCTTATTATTCCACACCAGGATGGCTGCTGAAGAAAAATTGTAGCAACCACCACCACCAAGACAGGGGGTGCTCTTATCCTTGCAATAGCTCACAAGGCACCAAGCATCAAAGCATGAAGGGGAGCAAGAGCGGGGCAAGAAAGTGTGAGGAACCTCCTGCTGAAGGAAGAAGTATTTGAAAAGAGTTGGTTTGGGTTCAACGAAGCCCCATCTTGACTGGTCTACTGATGTCCTCCGTACAGGCCAGCAGCGATGTGTGAAATCTGCCAGGGTAGTGTGATTCTTAGAGGACAAGCCTCAGGACCACTCCCACCCATGTGCCATAAGGCCCTTCCACTGCCAGCTTTGGAGGATCAGGGTTTCAACTCATTAAGACACCAGTGAAGCCCTTTCCCTGGAGCATGGTTCAAGAACACTCAACAAGAATGTCCTGCCCCACTCAGCTGGATCCTGGGTGACTCCAAAACTACTAGGCAATGCTGTCTGGAGACTGAGTGTCTATGAAGCTAGTGAAAATGACTCTTGAGGGACCTTCACTGGAATCCTCATGTGCCATCTGTGGGGAGTTCACAAGTAGTTTACTACTAGTAATGTAAGATTTTTTTTAATGTTTTTTTTAACACAGTCACATTCTGGTTTATTTTTCTTATTCAATGTACAGTCACGTGCTGCTAAATGAAAAGAACACATTCTGAGAAATGCATCACTACATGACTTTGTCACTGTGTGGACATCATAGCATGGACTTACATATACCTGTGTGGTACAGCCTGGGTGTGTACACCGAGACTATATGGCTATGAACCTATACGACATGCTACTGTTCTGAGTACTGCAAGCCATTGTAACACAATAGTAAGTAGTTGCACATCTAAATATAGAAAAAGTACAGTGACAATATGACATAAACGATTTTTTAAATAGTACACCTATATAGGGCACTTACCACTGAACGGAGCTTGAAAGACTGGAAGTTTCTCTGGGTGAGTCAGTGAGTGAATACTGAGTGAATGTGAAGGCCTAGGACATTACTATGCACTACCGTACACTTTAAAAACACTGCACACTTAGGCTATACTCAATTTATGTAAAATGTTTTTCATCCATTATAAAATAACCCTAGCTTTCTGTAACTTTTTGACTTCATAAACTTTTACAATTTTTTTTTAACTTTTTGACTCCTTTGTAATAACACTTAGCTTGAAACAAAAATACATTTTACAGTTGTACAAAACTATTTTTCATATACTTATTCTACAAGCTTTTTTCTATGTAAAAGAATTTTTAACTTTCTAATTTTTACACTTTCTTATTAAAAACTAAGACACAGAGGAGAGATCCAAGATGGCCGATTAGCAACAGCTCAGGAATGTAGCTCCCAGTGAAAGCGCAGAGAACGAATGGACGTTGCACTTTCCATGAATTTTTGCTGCCCACAGACCGGGAGATTTCCGGCAGAGGAGCCACACGGGTCGCCAGTGCGACTCTTTTGGCTGGCGCAGCTGTTTTGAAGGCGCCCAGCGCGGCGCTTCTCGGTGTGGAGTGTACGGGACAGACGGGCTCGGCTGGTCCCATCCCCACAAGAAAAACAGCAATTGGAAGCGCTGAGGACTGAGAGTTTCACAGCAAGCACAGCGAACTCGGGAAGGTCCGGCTCTGTGGGGAAGGGGCGTCCGCCAAAGGAAAACTAAGAAACAGAAAAACTTCATCACCGGGCGGAGAGAGATCCAAGATGGCCACGTAGCAGCAGCTCAGGATTGCAGCTCCCAGCAAAAGTGCAGAGAGCAAGTGGATGCCGCAATTGCAGACGAATTTTTGATGCCCACAGACTGGGAGATTCCTGGAGAAGGAGCCACACGGGTCGCCAGCGCAATTCTTTTGGCCGTCGCGGCGCTTCTCAGTGCGGCGTGTACGGGACTGGTTGCCCT
>CAUYQU010035776.1:0-29677 GCA_963574635.1 Cheracebus regulus
CATCACACACTGGGGTCTGTCGGGGGAAAATAGGGGAGGAACAGCAGGGGATGGGGAGTTAGGGAGAGAGAGCATGGGGAGAAATGCCAGATATAGGTGATGGGGAGGAAGGCAGCAAATCACACTGCCATGTGTGTACCTATGCAACAATCTTGCATGTTCTTCACATGTACCCCAAAACTTAAAATGATAATAAAATAAAATAAGAAAGAAAGAAAAAAATAAAGACACAGACTGGCAAATTGGATAAAGAGTCAAGACTCAGCATTGTGCTGTAGTTAGGAGACCCATCTCCCATGCATGCAAGACACACACAGACTCAAAAATAAAGGGATGAAGGAATATTTACCAAGTAAATGGAAAGAAAAAAAAAGCAGGGGTTGCAATCCTAGTCTCTGATAAAACAAATTTTAAACCAACAAAGACCAAAATAGATAAAGGAAAGCATTACATAATGGTGAAAAGGTCAGTGCAACAAGAAGAGCTAACTATCCTAAATATATATGCACCAATACAGGAGCACCCAGATTCATAAAACACGTTCTTAGAGATTTAGACTCTCACATAATAATAGTGGGAGAGTTTAACATCCCACTGTCAACATTAGATCAACAAGACAGAAAATAAACAAGTAACAAAAAAAAAAAAAAGAAAAGAAAAGAAAATTAACAAGGATACATGAACTCAGCACTGGACCAAGTGAACCTAATAGTCATCTACAGAACTCTCCACTCTAAATCAACAGAATATACGTTCTTCTCAGCACCACACAGCACTGATTCTAAAATTGACCACATAGTAGGAAGTAAAACATTCATCAGCAAATCCAAAAGAACGGAAATTGTAACAGTCTCTCAGACCACAGTGCAACCAAATTAGAACTCAGGATTAAAAAACACACTCAAAACTGCACAACTACATGAAAACCAACCAACTTGCTCCTGAATGACTACTGGATAAATAACGAAATTAAGGCAGAAATAACAAAGTTATCTGAAACCAATGAGAACAAAAACACAACTTACAGAATCTCTGGAACACATTTAAAGCAGTGTCTAGGGGAAAATGTTCAGCACTAAATGTCCACATCAGAAAGCAGGAAAGATCTGAAATCGGCACCCTAACATCACAATAAAAAGAACTAGAGAAGCAACAGCAAACAAATTCAAAAGCTAGCAGAAACAAGGAATAACTAAAATCAGAGAAGAACTGAAGGAGACAAAGACACACAAAAATACTCTTCAAAACATCAATGAATCCAGTAGCTGGTTTTTTGAAAAGATTAACAAAATAGATAGACCACTAGCCAGATTAATAAAGAAGAAAAGAGAGAAGAATCAAATAGACACTAGAAAAACTGATAAAGGGTATATCACCACTGATCCCACAGAAATACTACCATCAGAGAACACTATAAACATCTCTATGCAAATAAGCTAGAAAATCTAGAAGAAATGGATGAATTCCTGGACACATACACTCTCCCAAGACTAAATCAGGAAGAAGTTGAATCCCTGAATAGACCAATAAGAAGTTCTGAAATTGAAGCAGTAACTAGTAGCCTACCAACCAAAAAAAGACCAGGACCAGATGGATTTACAGCCAAATTCTAGCAGAGGTTCAAAGACAAGCTGGTATCATTCCTTCTGAAACTATTGCAAACAATAGAAAAAGAACATCATCCTGATACCAAAACCTGGCAGAGACACAACAAAAAAGGAAAATTTCAGGCCAATATCCCTGATGACCATCAATGTGAAAATTCTCAATGAACACAGCAAACCAAATCCAACAGCGCATCAAAAAGCTTATCCACCGACATTGCTGAGGAGACAAGTATGTGTGTAGAGGTGTGGAGATGTGAGAATTTTTATTATTTTGTACTTTTTTTTGTCTTTACAGTGATTATTTACTATAAAATTAGTGATTTGTGTAATTAAAAAAATAGACAGTGGGATCCCAAGATGGCCAAATAAGAGGCAGCTCCAGAAAGCAGCTTCCAGGGAGAGAGATGTGGAAACCAACTGGTCTCCACAATTCCAAACGAGGTACCAGGTTCATTTTGTGGGTCTGGTTGGACAGTGGTTAAAAACCAAATAGGGCAAGTTGAGGCAGGGCAGGGCACTGCCCTATCCAGGAGGTTGCGTGCAACTGACCAGAGGACCAGGGGATCTCCCCCTCTGGGACATCGGTTCAGATACAGCGCTCCACTCAAGCCCTCTACAACCCACAGAACAGGAGATCTTCGCTGGGCTGAAAAGTCTCAGTGAGCTACCTGAACAGGGCAGAACAGCAACTTTGGCCAAAGCTGGGGCTGTCAGCATAGATCTAGGCAGAAGCACTGGCTGATGCAAAAGCCAGAAACCTAGCTGGATGGATCTATCCTCCCCACAGAGGGAAGGGGAACTGAAAACAGGGAAACAGCCCATACAGCAGGATAGGTCCCCCTGCCCCACTCCGCCACCCCCAGCACAAAGCACAATAGACTGAAAAAAACTCTTATGCCAGAGTTTCACACCTAGAGAGTGAGCAGGAACGATCCAGCTCGGCGGGGGGAGGAGCAGCCGCAATTGCAGAAGCCAGCCTAATTTTCCTAAGTAAATAAAAGACACAGTAGCTCCAATGAACCCGTGGCAGCCCAGCAGCACCTCTGCAGGCAGGCAAAGGAAAGGCTGCCTCCCCAAGCAGCTACCTGAGATCAAAACTATATAAATCCAATGAGATGGGGAAAAACCAGTGCAAGAAGAATGAAACCATGAAAAACCAAAATGCCTCTCCCCCACCACGAGATCACAACTCCTCGCCAGCAAGGAAACAAAGCTGGATGGAGAACGAATTTGACAAATTGACAGAAGCAGGCTTCAGAAGATAGGTGATAACAAACTTCTCAGAGCTCAAAGAACATGTTCTAACCCAATGCAAAGAAACTAAAAACCTTGAAAAAAGGTTAGATGAAATGCTAACTAGAATAACCAGCTTACAGAAGAATGTAAATGACTTGATGGAGCTGAAAAACACAGTACAAGAACTTCGTAAAGCATACACAAGTTTCAATAGCCTAATAGATCAAGCAGAAGACAGGATATCAGAGACTGGAGATCAACTCAATGAAACAAAATGAGAAGGCAAGAAAAGAGAACAAAGAGTTAAAAGAAATGAAAAAAGCCTTCAAGAAATATGGGATTATGTGAAATGACCTAATCTACACTCGATCAGTGTACTGGAAGATGACGGGGAGAATGAATCCAAGCTGGAAAACACTCTTCAGGATATTACTCAGGAGAACTTTCCCAACCTTGCAAGTCAGGCCAACATTCAAATACAGGAAATACAGAAACACCACAACGATACTCCTCTAGATGAGCAACCCCAAGGCACATAATCGTCAGATTCACCAGGGTTGAAACAAAGAAAAAAATATTAAGGGCAGCCAGAGAGAAACATTGGGTCACCCACAAAGGGAAGCATATCAGACTCACAGCAGATCTATTGGCAGAAACCCTACAAGCCAGAAGAGAGTGGGGGCCAATATTCAACATCCTTAAAGAAAAGAACTTCAACCCAAAATTTCACATCCAGCAAAACTAAGCTTCATAAGTGATGGAAAAATAAAATCCATTATGGACAAGCAATTGCTAAGAGATTTTGTCACCACCAGACCAGCCCTACAAGAGCTCCTGAGGGAAGCACTAAACACAGAAAGGAAAAACAAGTACCAGCCACTGCAAAAAAGAACTAAATGGTAAAGACCAACAATGCAATGAAGAAATTATGCCAACCAAAGGGCAAAACAACCAACCAGTAATAAAATAGCAGGATCAAATTCACATATAACAATATTAATATTAAGTGTAAATGGACTAAATGTCCCAATCAAAAGACACAGACTGGCAAATTGGATAAAAAGCCAAGAACCATCAGTGTGCTGTATTCAGGAGACCCATCTCAAGTGCAAAGACACCCATAGACTCAAAATAAAGGGATGGAAGAAGATCTATGAAGCAAATGGAGAGCAAAAAAACCAGGGGTGGCAATCCTAGTCTCTGATAAAATGAACTTTAAACCAACAAAAATTAAAAGAGACAAAGAAAGGTATTACATAATAGTAAAAGGATCAATACAACAAGAAGAACTAACTCCCCTAAATATATATGCACCCAATACAGGAGGACCCAGATACATAAAGCAAGTCCTTAATGACCTACAAAGAGACTTAGACTCCCACACAATAATAATGGGAGACTTTTTAACACTCCACTGTCAATACCAGATGATCAACAGGACAGAAAATCAACAAGGAAATCCAGGACTTGAACACAGATCTGAACCAAGTGAACTTAATAGACATTTACAGAACTCTCAACCCAAAATCCACAGAATATACATTTTTCTCAGCACCACATCGCACTTACTCTAAAATTGACCACATAATTGGAAGTAAATCACTCTTCAGCAAATGCAAAAGACAGAAATCATAGCAAACAGTCTCTCAGACCACAGTGCAATCAAATCAGAAGTCAGGATTAAGAAACAAACTCAAAACCGCACAGCTTCATGGAAACTGAACAACTGGCTCCTGAATGCTAACTGGATAAACGATGAAATGAAGGCAGAAATAAAGATGTTCTTTGAAACCAACAAGAATGAAGATACAACATACCAGAATTTCTGGGACACATTTAAAGCAGTGTCTAGAGGGAAATTCATAGCAATATATGCCCACATGAGGAGCAAGGAAAGGTCTAAAATCAACACCCTATCATTAAAATTGAAAGAGTTAGAGAAGCAAGTCAAAAAAACTCAAAAGCTAGCAGAAAACAAGAAATAACTAAGATCAGAGCAGAACTGAAGGAGAAACAAAAAAAACCCTTCAAAAAATCAACAAATCCAGGAGTTGGTTTTTTGAAAAGATCAACAAAATAGACCACTAGCCAGACTAATAAAAAAGAAAAGAGAGAAGAATCAAATAGATGCAATAAAAAATGATAAAGGGGATATCACCACCAATTCCACAGAAATACCAACTACCATGAGAGATTACAACAAACAACTCTATGCACACAAACCAGTAAATCTGGAAGAAATGGATAAATTCCTGGACACTTGCACTCTCCCAAGACTAAACCAGGAAGAAGTTGAATCCTTGAATAGACCAATAACAAGGGCCGAATTTGAGGCAGCAATTAATAGCCTACCAGCTAAAAAACGCACAGGTCCACATGGGTTTACAGCCAAATTCTACCAGACATACAAAGAGGAGCTGGTACCATTCCTTCTGAAACTATTCCAAACAATAAAAAAGAAGGAATCCTCCCCAACTCATTTTATGAGACTAACATCATCCTACTACCAAAACTGGGCAGAGAAGCAACTAAAAAAGAAAACTTCAGGCCAGTATTCATGATGAACATCAACACAAACATCTTCAATAAAATACAAGCAAACAGAATGCAACAGCAAATCAAAAAGCTAATTTATCATGATCAAGTGGGTTTCATCCCAGGGATGCAAGGCTGGTTCAACATACACAAGTCTATAAATTTAATCCATCACATAAACAGAATCAAAGACAAAAACCACATGATTATCTCAATAGATACAAAGAAGGCCTTTGACAAAATTCAACAGTCCTTTATGATAAAAACCCTCAATAAACTAGGTTATCAATGGAACATATCACAAAATAATAAAACGCTATTTATGCCAAACCCACAGCCAATATCATACTGAACAGGCAAAAACTGGAAGCATTCCCTTTGAAATCTGGCACAAGACAAAGATGCCCTCTCTCACCACTCCTATTCAACATAATATTGGAAGTTCTAGCCAGAGCAATCAGCCAAGAAAAAGAAATAAAGCGTATTCAATTAAGAAAAGAGGAAGCCAAATTTTCTCTATTTGCAGATGACATGATTGTATATTTAGAAGACCCTATAGTCTCATCCCAAAATCTCCTGAAACTGATAAGCAATTTCAGTAAAATCTCAGGATACAAAATCAATGTGCAGAAATCACAAGCATTTCTATACACCAATAACAGACAAACAGAGAGCCAAATCAAAAGTGAACTCCCATTCACAATAGCTACAAAGAGAATAAAATACCTAGGAATATAACTAACAAGGAACATAAAGGATCTCTTCAAGGAGAACTACAAACCACTACTCAATGACATACGAGAGGATACAAACAGATGGAAAAACATTCCATGCTCATGGTTGGGAAGAATCAACATTGTGAAAATGGCCATACTGCCCAAAGTAATTTATAGATTCAGCGCTATCCCCATCAAGATTCCAATGACCTTCTTCACAGAACTGGAAAAAACCACTTGAAACTTCATATGGAACCAAAAGAGAGCCTGCATAGCCAAAACAATCCTAAGCAAAAAGAACAAACCTGGAGGCATCATGCTGCCTGATTTCAAACTATACTACAAGTTTACAGTAATCAAAACAGCATGATAGTGGTACCAAAACAGAGATAGAGACCAATGGAACAGAAAAGAGGCCTCAGAAGCAACACATCTACAATCATCTGATCTTTGACAAACCTGAGAAGAACAAGCAATGGGGAAAGGATTCCCTGTCTAATAGAGGGTGTTGGGAAAACTGGCTAGCCATATGCAGAAAGCAGAAACTGGACCCCTTCCTGACACCTTACACTAAAATTAACTCCAGATTGATTAAAGACTTAAACATAAGAACTAACACCATATAAACCCTAGAAGAAAATCTAGGCAAAACCATTCAGGACATAGGCATAGGCAACGACTTCATGAATAAAACACCAAAAGCATTGGCAACAAAAGCCAAAATAGACAAATAGGATCTACTTAAACCCCAGAGCGTCTGTACAGCAAAGGAAACAATCATTAGAGTGAACCAGCAACCAACAGAATGGGAAAAAATTTTTGCAATCTTCCCATCTGACAAAGGGCTAATACCCAGAATCTACAAAGAACTAAAACAGATTTACAAGAAAAAAACAGACAAGCCCATTCAAAAGTAGGTGAAGGATATGAACAGACACTTTACAAAAGAAGACATTGATGAGACCAACAAACATATGAAAAAATGCTCATCATCACTGGTCATTAGGGAAATGCAAATCAAAACCACATTGAGATACCATCTCACAGCAGTTAGAATGGCGATCATTAAAAAATCTGGAGACAACAGATGCTGGAGAGGATGTGGTGAAACAGGAACACTTTTACACTGTTGGTGGGAGTGCAAATTAGTGCAAACATTGTGGAAGACAGTGTGGCAAATTCCTCAAGGGCCTAGAAATAGAAATACCATTTGACCCAGCAATCCCATTACTGGGCATATAGCCAAAGAATTATAAATTGTTCTATTATAAAGACACATGCACATGTATGTTCACTGCAGCACCATTTACAATAGCAAAGACCTGGAACCAACCCAAATGTCCATTAACAATAGATTGGATAAAGAAAATGTGGCACATATACACCTTGGAATACTACGCAGCCATAAAGAACTATGAGTTTGTGTTCTTCACAGGGACATAAATGAATCTAGAAACCGTCATTCTCAGCAAACTGACATAAGAACAGAATTTCAAACACCACATGGTATCACTCATAGGTGGGTGTTGAACAATTAGAACACATGGACACGGAGGGGAGCATCACACACTGTGTTCAGTTGAGGGGGACTAAGGGAGGGACTGTAGGGGGTGGGGAGGGTGGGAAGGGATAACGTGGGGAGAAATACGAGATATAGGTGATGGGGGAAGGAAGGCAGGAAACTACCTTGCCATGTATGTACCTATGCAACAATCCTGCATGATCTGCACATGTACCCTAGAACCTAAAGTACAATTTAAAAAAAAAAAAAAGAAAAAACAAACTTATCCACCACGATCAAGTTGGCTTCATCCCTGGAACACAAGACTGGTTCAACATATGCAAATCAATAAATGCAATCCATCAGATAAACAGAACCAATGACAAAATCCACATGATTATTTCAATAAATAGAGAAAAGGCCTTTGATAAAATTCAACAACCCTTCATGCTAAAAACTATCAACAAACTAGGTACTGATGTAACATATCTCAAAATAATAAGGGCTATTTATGACATACCCACAGTCAGTATCATACTGAATGGGCAGAAACTGGAAGCATTCCCTCTAAAAACCAGCACAAGACAAGGATGCCCGCTGTCACCACTCCTATTCAACATAGTACTGGAAGTTCTGGCCAGGGCAATTAGGCAAGAGAAAGAAATAAAAAGTATTCAAATAGGAAGAGAGGAGGCCAAATTGTCTTGTTTGCAGACAATATGATTGTATATTTACAAAACCCCATCATCTCAGCCCAGAAACTTTTTAAGCTCATAAACAACTTCAGCAAAGTCTCAGGATACAAAAAATCAATGTGCAAAAATTGCAAGCATTCCTATACATCAATAATAGAAAAGTAGAGAGCCAAATCATGAGTGAACTCCCATTCACAATTGCTACAAAGAAAATAAAATACCTCAGAATAAAACTTACAAGGGATGGGAAGGACCTCTTCAAGGAGAACTACGAACCACTGCTCAAAGAAATAAGAGAAGACACCAACAGATGGAAAGACATTCCATGCTCATGAATAGGTAGAATCAGTATTGTGAAAAATGGCCATACTGCCCAAAATAATTTGTAGATTCAATGCTGTTCCCATCAAGCTACCATTGACTTTCTTCAGAGAACTAGAAAAAACTACTTTAAATTTCATATGGAGCCAAAAATAGCCAAGAAAATCCTAAGCACAAAGAACAAAGCTGTAGGCATCATGCTACCTGACTTCAAACTATACTATAAGGCTACAGGAATCAAAACAACATAGTATTGGTACCAAAATAGATATAGAGACCAATGAAACAAAACAGAGGCCTCAGAAATAACACCACACATCTACAACCATCTGATCTTCCACAAACCTGACAAAAACAAGAAATGGGGAAAGAATTCCATATTTAATAACTGGTACTGAGAAATCTGGCTAGCCATGAGCAGAAAACTGAAACTGGACCCATTTCTTACACCTTCAACAAAAATTAACTCAAGATGGATTTAAAACATAAATATGAGACCTAAAACCATAAAAACCCTAGAAGAAAACCTAGGCAATACCATTCAGGACATAGGCTTAGGCAAAGATTTCATGATTAAAACAGCAAAAGCAATGGCAACAAAAGCCAAAATAGACAAATGGGATCTAATTAAACTTAAGAGCTTCTGCACAGCAAAAGAAACTATGATCAGAGTGAACAGGCAACCTACAGAATGGGAGAAAAATTTTGCAATCTATCCATCTAACAAACAGCTAATATCCAGAATCTGCAAGGAAATTAATCAAATTTACAAAAAAAAAAAAAATCTAACACCTCATCAAAAAGTGAGCAAAGGATATGAATAGACACTTCCCAAAAGACGTTTATGTGGCCAACAAACATAAAAAAAAAAAAAAGCTCATAATCACTGGTCATTAGAGAAATGTGAATCAAAACCACATTGAGATACTGTCTCCCACTAGTTAGAATGGTGATCATTAAAATGTCAGGAAACAACAGACACTGTAGAGGATACGAAGAAATAGGAATGCTTTTACACTGTTGGTGGGAGTATAAATTAGTACAACCATTGTGGAAGACAGTGAGGTGATTCTTCAAGGATCTTAAACAGAAATATCATTTGACCCAGCAATCCCATTACTGGGTATATACCATAGGATTATAAATCATTCTACCATAAAGACACATGCACATGTATGTTTATTGCAGCACTATTCACAATAGCAAAGCCCATCAAGGGTAGACTGGATAAGGAAAATGTGGCACACATACACCATGGAATACTATGAAGCCAAAAAAAATAATGAGTTCATGTCCTTTGCAGGGTCACAAATGAAGGTGGAAACCATCATTCTCAGCAAACTAACACAGGAACAGAAAACCAAACACTGCATGTTCTCACTCATAAGTGGGAGTCGAATAATGAGAATACATGGACACAAGGAGGGTAACATCAAACACTGGGGCCTGTCACGGGGTGGGAGGCAAGGGGAGGGAGAGCATTAGGATAAATACCTAATGCATGTGGGGCTTAAAACCTAATTGGGGGGTTTATGTGTGCAGCAAAACACCATGGCACATGTATACCTATGTAACAAATCTGCAGGTTCTGTACATGTATCCCAGAACTTAAAGTATAATAAAATAAAATGCATTAGAGTTTTTAAATAACAGAATAGATCAAAAAGAAGAAAGAATCTGTGAGACTGAATACAGGCTATTTAAAATTACAGAGTAAGAGTAGACAAAAGAAAAAAAAATAAAATTAATGAAGCATGTCTACAGATCTAGAAAACCACCTCAGAAAGGTAAATCTAAGGGTTACTGGCAGTTAAAATGAGGTAGAGAAAGAGATAGATTAGAAAGTTTATTAAAAGGGATAATAACAGAGAACTTCCTAAACCTAAAGAAAGATATGAGTATCCAAGTACAAGAAGGTTATAGAACACCAAGCATATTTAACCTAAAAAAGATTACCTCAAGGCATTTAATAAGCAAACTCCCAAAGATCAAGGATAAAGAAAGGATCCTAAAAGTAGCAAAATAAAAGAAACAAATAACATACAATGGAGCTCCAATATATCTGGCAGCAGACTTTTCAGTGGAAACCTTACAGGCCAGGTGAGAGTGGCATGACATGCTTAAAGGGCTGAAGGAAAAATCTTTTACTCTAGAATAATATATCAGCTACAAGTATCCTTCAAGCATGAAGAAGAAATAAATACTTCCTCAGACAAACAAAAGCTGAGGGATTTAATCAATTTAGTACCTGTCTCATAAGAAATTCTAAAGGAAGTAGACAATCAGAATGAAAAGAACATTAAGGAGCAATAAATAATCAACTGAAGGTACAAAATTCACTGGTAATAGTAAGTACATAGCAAAACACAGTATTTTATAACATTGTAACTGTGGTATGCAAACTACTCTTATTTTGAGTAGAAAAATTAAATGAATAACAAATCAAAAATAATTACAAGATACAGTACAATAAGATATAAATAAAAACAAAAATTTAAAAAGTGAAGGGACAAAGTTAAGGCAACTTCTTATTAGTCTTTTGTTTGTTTGTCTGTCTGTTTATGCAAATAGTGATAAGGTGATAGAAGATTAAAATAATGGGTTATAAAGCAGTATTTGCAAGCTTCATGGTAACCTCAAACCAAAAAAACATACAATGGATGCACAAAAAATAAAAAGCAAGAAACTAAATTGCATTGCCAGAGAAAATTACCTTCACTAAAAGAAAAACAAGGAAAGAAACAAGGAAGAAAAGACCACAAAACAACCAGAAAACAAATAACAAAATGCCAGGAGTAAGTCCTTATTTATTCTTGATGATAACATGGAATGTAAATGAACTAAATTCTCTAAAGTACACAGACTGGCTGAATGGATGTGGGGTTAAAAGAAGCAATAATCTTTTGCCTGCAGGAAACACATTTCACCATAAAGACACACAGGCTGAAAATAAAGGAATGGGATAAGATAATCCATGCCAATGGAACCAATAAAAGAGCAGGAGTCACTATACTTATATTAGACAAAATAGATTTCAAGAAAAAAAACTGTAAGAAAAGACAAAGGTTAGTACATAATGATAAAGAGGTCAATTCAGCAAGAGGATATAACAATTTTAAATATATATGTGTCCAACAACGGAGCACCCAGATACATAAAATAAATATTATTAGAGCTAGAGAGACAGGCCCTGATGCCATAATAGCTGGAAGCTTCAACACCCCACTTTCAGCATTGGAGGGATCTTCCAGACAGAAAATCAATAAAGAAACATCAGAGTTAATCTGTTCTATAGACCAAATGGATCTAATAGATATATACAGAACATTTTATCCAAGAGCTACAGAATACACATTTTTTTTCCTCAGCACATGGTTTATACTCAAGGATACACTATATTTTACATCACAAAATAAGTCTGAAAACATCTCTGAAAAATGAAATAATATCCAGCATCTTTCTGACCAAAATGGAATAAAACTAGAAATTAATAACAAGGGAAATTTTCAAACAATACAAATACATGGAAATCAAACAATATGCTTAATTGTTTTTCTTAATTTCATTAACCAGTGAGTCAATGAAGAAATTAAGAAAACAATTGAAAAAATTATTTAAACAAATGATAATGAAAATACAACATACTAAAACCTCTATGAGGGAAGTTTATAGTTGTAAGTGCCTACATGAAAAAAAAGGAAAAACTGCAAATAAACAATCTAATGATGCATCTTAAGGAATTAGGAAAGCAGGAGCAAATAAAACCCAAAATTAGTAGAATAAAAACAAATAATAGAGATCAGAGCAGAGGTTTGGCATAGCAGCACACATCTGGAATCCAAATAGTTTGGGAGGCCTAAGTGGGTAGATTACTTGAGCTCAGGAGTTTGAGACCAGTCTGGGAAACATGGTGAAACTCCATCTCTACTAGAAATACCAAAGTACCTGGGCATGGTAACACATGCCTGTAGTCTCAGCCGCTCAAGAGGCTGAGGTGAGAGGATCACTTGAGCCCAGGAGGTTGAGGCTACAGTGAGTCATGATCACACTACTACACTCCAGCCTGGATGACAGAAGTGAGACCCCATCTTACAAAAAAAAAAAAAAAATGAGCAAAAACTGATTTAAAAAAATATAACAGATCAATGAACAAAAAGTTAGTTTGCTGAAAAGTTAAAAAAAACTGACTGACCTTTAGCCAGACTAAGAAAAAAAGAAAGACTATACAAATACATAAAACCAGAAATGAAAAAGGAGACATTACAATTGATACTGCAGAAATTCAAAAGATTATTAGTGGCTACTTTAAGCAACTATATGCCAATAAATTGGAAAATCTAAAAGAAATTGACAAATTCCCAGAAAAGTACAACTTACTATGGAAGAAATCCAAACAAAGAAGAAATCCAAAACCTGAACAGACTAATAGCAGGTAATGAGATCAAAGCCATAAAAAAAATCTCTCACTAGGCCAGGCACAGTGGCCCATGCCTGTAATCCCAGCACTTTGGGAGGCTGAGGTGGATGGATCATGAGGTCAGGAGATCAAGACCATCCTGACCAACATGGTGAAACCCTGTCTCTACTAAAAATACAAAAATTAGCTGGGCATAGCGGCAGGCACCTGTAATCCCAGCTATTTGGGAGGCTGAGACAGGAGAATAGCTTGAATCAGGGAGTCAGAGGTTGCAGTGAGCTGAGTTCATCCCACTGTACTCCAGCCTGACAACAGAGCGAGACTTTGTCTCAAAAAAGAAAAAAAAAAAAATCCCTCAGTAAAGAAAAGCCCAGGACCTGATGGAAGAACTAATACCAATCCCACTCAAACTATTCCAAAAAATAGAGGAGGAGGGAATACTTCTAAACTCACTGAAGGAGGCTGATACCCTCATACCAAAACCAAAGGTGTATCAAAAAAAAAAAGAAAGAAAGAAAACTACAGGTCAAGATATCTGATGAATACTAATGCAAAAATCCTCAGCAAAATACTAAAAAACAAAATTCAACAATACATTAAAAAGATCATTCATCATGACCAAGTGGGATTTATCCCTAGGATACAAGGATGGTTCAACATTTGCAAATCAATCAAGATACATCATATCAACAGAATGAAGTACAAAAACTATTTGATCATTTCAATTGATGATGAAAAAGCATTTGATAAAATTCAACACCCTTAATGAAAACAACCCTCAAAAACCTGAGGATAGAAGGAACATACCTTAAAATAATAAAAGCTATATACAACAGATACACATCTAGTGTACTGAATAGGGAAAAACCAAAAGCTTTTCCTCTGAGATCTGGAAGAAGGCAAGGATGCCCATTGTCATCACTGTTATTCAACATAGTACTAGAAGTCCTATCTCGAACAATCAGTCAAAAGAAAGATACAAAAAGCATCCAAATTGGAAAGGAAGAAGTCAAATTATCCTTGTTTGCAAATGATATGATCTTATGTTTGCAAAAGCCTAAAGACAAGAAAACGATTAGAACTGATAAACAGGTTCAGTAAAGTTGCAGGGTAGAAATCAACATAGAAAATTGATAGTATTTTTAAAATTTTTATTTTAAGTTCAAGGGTATATGTATAGGGTGTGCAGGTTTGTTACATAGGTAAACATGTGCCATGCTGGTTTGCTCCACCTATTAACCCATCACCTAGGAATTAAGCCCAGCATGCACTAGCTATTTTTCCTAATGTTCTCCCTCCCTTCACCCCACCCCCCAACAGGGCCCCAATGCATGTTGTTCTCCTCCCTGTGTCCATGTGTTCTCATTGTTCAGCTACCACTTATAAGTGAGAACATGTGGTGTTTGGTTTTCTGTTCCTGCATTACTCTCCTGGGGATAATGGCTTCCAGTCCATCCATGTTCCTGCAAAGATATGCTCTTGTTCCTTTTTACAGCTGTGTAGTATTCCATGGTATGTATGTACCACATTTTCCTTATCCAGTCTATCATTTTTATATGTCAACAGTGAACAATGTGAAAAAGAAATTTTAAAATTAATCCCACTTATTATAGCCACACACAAAAGTAAGTATCTAGGAATTAACCAAAGAAGTAAAATATTGGTATAACAAAAACTATAAAACACTGATAAAAGAAATTCATGAGAATTTTTTTTCCAAAAAATGGAAAAATATTTCATGTACATAGATTGAAAGAACTGATATTGTTAAAATGTCCATACTACCCAAAGCAATCTACAGATTCAGTGCAATTCCTATCAAAATGCTAATGACATTCTTCAAAGAAACAGAAAAACAATTCTAAAATTTGTATGGAACCCCCAAAAGATCCAGAATAGACAAGTCATTTTTAGCAGTAACAAATGTAGGGGAGGATGTAGAGAAAAGGAAACCCTTGTACACTGTTGGTGGAAATGTTATTAGTACAACCACTATGGTGGATAGTTTGGAGGTTCCTAAAAAACAAAAAATTGAGCTACTATTTGATTCAGCAATCCCACTGCTGTATATAAACCAAAAGAAAGAAAATCAGTATATTAAGAAGGTGTCTGCCTTCCTGTTTGTTGCAGCACTGTTTACAATAGCTAAGATGTTGAAGCAATCTAAGTGTCCATCAACAGATGAATGGATTAAAAAAAAAAAGGGATACCTATACACACAATGGCATACTAGTCAGCCATAAAAAACAATGAGATACAGTCATTTACAACAACATGGATGGAACTGGAGATGATAAGTGAAATAAGCGAGGCACAGAAAGACACACATGTTCTCACTTATTTATGGGATCTAAAAATCAAAACGATGGAACTCAAGGAGTTACAGAGTAGGATGATTACCAGAGGACAGGAAGGGTAGTGGGGAGCTATGGGGGTAGGTATGGATGGCTAATGGATCTGAAAAAAATAGAAAGAATCAATAAGACCTACTATTTGATTGCACAACAGGGTGACTATATTCAACAACTACATTTTTAAATAACTTAAAGAGTGTAATTGGATTGTTTGCAAATGAATGAACAAATGCTTGAGAAGATGGATACCACATTCTTCATGATGTGCTTATTTCACATTGCATGCCTATTTGAGAAAATCTCATGCACCCCAAAAATATATATACCTACCATGTACCCATAAAAATTTTAAATTAAAAAATAAAATAATAAAAAGGCATACAGCAAGTGTTAGCCAAGATGTGAGGAAAGAGAACCCTTATATATTATTAGTGAGCATGCAAATTGGTACAGCCATTATCAAAAACAGCATGGATGTTCCTCACAAAATTAAAAATAGAACTACTATATGGTCCACTAATTTTATTTCTGGATATATATCCAAATGAAATATAATTAATGTCTCTAAGAGATATGTGCCCTCTCATGTTCATTACAGCATTACTTGCAATAGCCAAGATACAGAATCAAACTAAGTGTCCAACAGATGAATGGATAAAGAAGAAAAAGAAGAAAATCCTGTCATTTGTAACAATATGGATAAATCTAGAGAATAATATGCCAAGTGACATAAGCCAGGCACAAAAAGACAAATACTGCATGATCTCACTTTTATGTGTAATCTAACGAAGTCAGATTCATAGATACAGAGAATAGCATGGTGGTTGCCAGAGTCTGGGAAATGAAAGGACTGGGGAGATGGTGAAATGGCACAGTTTCAGTTAATCAGGATACAAGTTCTGGAGATCTAATGTACCGGATGGTGACTCTAGTTAATTACACTGTTTTGTATACCTGAAATTTGCTAAGAGAGTGTACCTTAAATGTTTTCATCACATACACACAAAAGAGAACTATGTGAAGTGATGAATATATTAATTAGCTTCATTGTGGCAATCACTTCACAATGTATACATATATCAAAACATCATGTTGTATACTGTAAATATATATAATATTTATTTGTCAATCATGCCTCAATACAGCTGGATGTGGAAAGGTAAAAGGTGGATAGGATGTGGTTTGCCTCTAAAAGTGTGAAGAGATGCCACCTTTTGTTTCCATTCTTGGCCCTCTTTAACAAATAGTCATATCTATATAAGCTGGGGTCTGACTTGTCAAAAACAGGCAGAGGGAAGGAAAGTAAGAGGGTTTCACTTGAATGAACTGCCAAAAGCACCTTCAGCCAAAATCTCAATCATTGGGTGCACTTGATAGATTGAGAAAACAATTCCTGGATCTATCCAAAAACCTGGAACTGTTGTAAGAACAATTCATCCACTTTACTTGTCCTATGATATGTTATGAACGCAAGTAAAGAAAACCAGATTATTCTATACCAGAATAGATAAACAGACTGCCCTAAGAAGAAGATTGAAGGTAGCTCTAAAAATACATCCAAGTTGTCCTGAAAGCTTTCAATGCTTCTGACACTACAAAGTATCTATTTTCAAAGTTATACTTATTGGAATCTCTTCTTTCAATTTTGTTGAATTTTCAACATTTTTCTACTACTGAGAGGCAGAAAAGCTGGTGGGTTTAAAACCTGGAACTATCACATATAGCTGTGAAACCAGAGGAAATATTTCAACTTCTCTGGATCTTAATTTCTTCATTCCTAAAATAAGAATTTATAAGGTCTGGTTTGTCTACCAAATGGCGTGGCATGTAAATTAATAGATGTATATGAAAGAACTCTAAATTGTAAAATTTTACATAAAACACTTAGCTTAATTATTATGAGCAGTACAATTCGGTCATAGCTAAGGTGCCCTGAAAACCCCTGCACTTAGTAAATGCAAGGAAGAAGAATAAGGAATTTTTGCTAATCTTGGAAGAAACAGTAGTGGAGGGGAGAGAAAAAAAGCAAAGGTAAGCTCCTTTGGAGTTCTTTTTCACAACTAGGCCCTAGTATACCCCAAAAGATTCGAAAGTCATGTTCTTCAATTCCAAGAGTCAGAATGTCCAATTGTACATCTCTGAACTCCTTTTCAGCAACAGGCAACACTAAATCCAAATTATTAATACAGTACTTGTTTGATTTAGAGTTTCCAAATGGATGTTTTAATTTACCTGTCCAGCTAAAGTATACTATAGTCACTCTTAAATATATCAGTCATGCCTCTTTGATTGTCTTATGTCTAACTTCACAGTAAGATGTTCTGAGAAGTAGATACTATGGTTGAAGGAGCATTGCATGAGCTATCTAAAAGGAAACCTGGAGCTCTAATCATAACTTGCTGTCTTGACCTTGAGCAAATCACTTAACCTTCTTTTTTTGATCTTCATTATCTATAAAACAGTAGTATTTATATCTGTCTTATCCACCTCACAGAGTAAGGGTGAAAGTGATGTGAGATTATCTGTGAAAGTAAGGTATTTAACAGAGAAAAAAACGTTAAGTAAATGCAAAAGAACTAGTAATGTTGGGTTTTAAATATATACGTATACATACACACACATCTATAAAATATCATTCTATATGAAATTCTACCCATGCATTTTATTTCTCCTTCCAGAGCAATACAAAATAAGACATCTTCCACATGCCAGCCTTTCATTTATTTACCATTCAGACGTTTATTAAGCATTATATACAAGACAGGTTCCTTTGTAGAAAATGGAAACAATAAGCTCTGTGTGAAGATACCTGGATTGAAAGTTCAAATGTGCCACTACATGACTTTGAGGAAATTGTGGACTCTCACTGTCAGTTACTTTAATAGCAAAATGGAAGTGATACTAGCCATTTTGCAAAGCTGTTGTAGCATTTCAAAGGAGATATTATATATAATATTACCTAGCAGGTTACTAGCCCATAATTGTTCAATAAATGAAGCTCCTGTTATTATTATTTCATGTATATTTTCTCATATCATTCAACCCAAGAGCTCCTAATCCAGATTCCATAACCTTCTTGCAACTGCATGCAAAATTTTACATATATATGCACAAGTGCATCTTTCTGGGAGATGGTACATAACTTTCATCAAATTCTAAAAACAATAAAAACAGTCACTTCAATATAATAGATAAAGGTGATATCCAGCATAGAACACAATATTCCAGGAGTTGACTTAACCAGTGGGCAAGGTTGAAGCCATTGGCCCCCTTAATACTGCTCCCTCCCACATTCATAGGAGACATCACAAATCAATCACTAAACTATGTTTCACTGACACCTGAAGTAAACTAACATTGACCCTCAAAAGATAGTTCTAGACAGATACTGCCATTTTGCTAGAGGAACTTCTGAAGGTAAAACTCACTTGACCTCTGGACATAGAATCAGCTTTTTTTCCCTTTCTTTCATTTAGCTTATTTTAAGCTGATAGTCACCTGAAACCCTTCAGTCTTTTCAAAGAATTGATATGCCATATAAACCTCCTACATCCCTCCTTCCATCTTATTACTTATTCAAATGTC
Source organism: Cheracebus regulus (assembly GCA_963574635.1). Classification (NCBI taxonomy): domain Eukaryota; kingdom Metazoa; phylum Chordata; class Mammalia; order Primates; family Pitheciidae; genus Cheracebus; species Cheracebus regulus. The sequence continues at coordinate 18,968 of CAUYQU010035776.1, forward strand.
AAAAGTTGGCCTCAGTCTTTTGAGATCATGTTAAATAATAATATAGTTATCCATTCATTCACTTAATCATTTATCTAAAAAATGTTTATTGGAATGTCCTCTGTGTGCTTATTATCCACTGTGGGACTATAAGCCAGCTCTTCAAGCTTTGAGTCACACATAAATTTGATTGATATGTTTCTGAGTCATTAATAAAAATCATATTAAAATGATATTTATTGCAATTAATATGTATATATAAAGCAAGACAACCACAAAATTTCTAATTTAGGCTACTTCCTGAATACAGAATTAGTAGAAATAAATATGTAATGGTTGATACTCCAACTATTAATTTATTGCCTCTAAGTTCCAAATCCATTCTTCACTACCTGCTCTGCAATAATGAAGCTGAAACCTGCAAATATTTCTTTTGCCAGCTGGCACAGTGCTAAACTTTGTCAGCAGAGATCACTGGAGGGATACTGAAGGAAGAGTTTCTGTATCTAGTTCCAGTACACTCCTCTTAGAAGGCTTCTGCACTATGTGCAGCTTCTGTAGCATCCAAAGGTCAGTAGCATATGTCACATCCCTATGAATGGCTTCCCTCAATGTCCTCTAAGGTAACTTCTTCAGTGCCCAGCTCCTTAAGCACTTGAAGTTCAGCAGTGTCTGGTGGCCAGCAATATTTGGCTTTGCAATGATTTATGAAGTATGGAACCTCCCCTTGGAAGCCTACCTATTGCATCCCTTGGGAAGCTTTGCAGCAGGTTCTGAGTTATATCACCTCTCCATGGACAGCTTTCTCAAGCACCGAGAAACTATAGCACTGAGAAACTATACTATCAGCAAGTCCTGCCAGCACAACACCTCAGCAAATTTCTCCACCATTCAGTAAACTGCACCCTTTCCAACAAGGTCTAGATCTCAGCCCAGAGTAGTAGAGGGGATTTTCCTTGGATGTTCTTTCTCAGCCGTAGGGATAGTGGCTCCTCCCTGTACCTGCTATTCCAGTACTGTTTAAAGATCTCTTTATCCCATTCTAGCCAATTCCTCATTACTTCAATCCCCAGTTATAGTAAATAACTCTTTATATTAAAATTTTCCTTTTCAAATTATGTGATTCCAATCTGCTGATTGGACTTTGATATAAAATTAAAATCACAACTGATACAGGAGATAAACTGACAAATTTAGGATTTGATAGAACTAGTTTGGTCATGCCCTTGGGCTTCAGCATAGCGCTGAGCTCCTTGCCAAAAGGCAATAGGATGCTAGTAATCCTGACACAAAGTGGCACCACAATCAAGCTACAACCTGTGGCTTATTGTAATGAAAAACCAACTGAAGCAAATGCTTTAAAATCCAAGTGGCTCCTGCACTTGAACATTATAGCAATAATGATAATAATAAGGACTGTGATGTGAGATGGAAGCTTATAAGTGCGACTTGAGTGCCTATTTTTTAATATCGGCAAGCTCAAATCCTTTACTCTCAGCTCAAGTCACAGCATGATAGCCATAAAGCTTTCACGATAGCCCTAAAAGAATCTCTAATTTCTGTAGCCTTGTGGCTATTGTTGAAAATAAAACACAAAATATAATTGTGTGAGTTTTTTTATTTATAATAGTTGAACTGACAGTCTTGCCAAGTTTCTTACATGACAGTACTGATTAAGAAATAATGAAATTCAGAAACTTGGAATGGGATATCCAGTTGGACCCAGATGAAACAGACAGTCTTGAAAACTCCACCCTCAGTACTCACCATGCGGATACTCCCTTACCAGTGGAAGTAGCTTGCCCTCTGATATCTAAAGATATATCCTACCTTTGCTTCAAAATCCTGTGATAATGTCACCTGGTGACCATATCTTGAAGGAGAATGTTTATTTTCCTTGAGACCCACCACAGCCAGTTCCCATTGCCATTATAACCATATATAGAGTTAAATATCAATATGCCCCAGGGATCAAGAACATACCATGACCTAGGAAGAAATCATTAACATACCCAAAACCTGCAAAACTTTGCTGAAATATAGGCAGAAACCACAAGAACATCTGTGGGTCTCAACATGTAGGCACCTGGGAGAAGCAAACACTAAACAAATCTGGAGGAACACCCAAAACAAAAACATTATGGGATACCCTAAAAAAAAATTTAAAGCCATTAAGGACTAATTCATGATTAAATAAATATAAAATCACAAGGAAACAGTCCATAATAGACAAGAATCAAGAGACACCAAAAGGCATAATTAAAATGCTTAAGAATAAAACAAGATTCTAAAATAGATGACAAAATAAACATCTTTAAGTAACATGAAAAATGGGCTAAAATTCTAAAACAAAAACTATGAAAATAGATGTTAGAAAAAGAGGCAAACAGAACTTTAAGACATGAAAGATGTCAACTGACTTTTTCAAAGTTAATTAGCTATAACTAAAGAGAGAATTCATGAAATTGAAGGTAGGTCTGAGAAAATCATTCATAATGCATCAGAGATTTTTAAAAATTGAAAAACATCAAACAGTGATTAAAAGATATGAAGGATGGAGTGAGAGGGTTCAAGGTAATCCTAGTCAAAGTTCCAGAAGAGGAAAATAGTAGGAAAAAGGCAACATTAAACAATACGATAGCTGATAATTTTCTGGTATCAATGATACACATATACTCTCAGATTCAAGAAATTCAAGTCTTGAGTAGGATGTAAAGAAATAAACAAAAAAGACACCTACACATACTGTAATAAATCAAAAGAACATCAAAAAGAAACATAACATCTTAAAAAGTAGAGAAACATTATATACAGGGGAAATATTTACTGTTGATAGCCTTCTCAACAGCAGCAACACACGTCAGGAGGCAATGAAAGAGTAAAGCAAATTGCAAAAGAAAAATAATTTCAATCTAGAATTCATCACCTAGATTTTTTAAATCACTTTAGTAGGATAAAATAAAAATATTTCAGAAAAAATATATTAAGAGATTTAACAGAGCCTCACTGAAAGAATCACTTGAAGATGTTATGTTAGGAGGAAAGACTATAAGCTTAGACAGAATGAATGAACAAAAACCATAATGTTAAAGTACTAGTATACATGTGGGCAAATCTAAAGAAGCTTTAATTATATAAAAACAAAAACAATAACCAAAAAAGAAAAATAAAAGAACATTCGTTTTTGAGGTCAAAATTAAGAAGCAACTAAACTATTAGATAATTAACAATATGTAAGGAAAGTAGGAGGGATGAGTATTAAAAATAACCAAAAAGAGGATAAAAATATTATCTGTAGACTTTTTAAGCAAGAGTGTTAAAAATATTTAATCACTACAGTAATAGATATAAATGTATGATTTTCAAATTAACAGAAAGAATAAGGTGAGGAAGGGATATGGAAAAATAAAACAAGCAGGGAAACATTATGGTGAAGTGAAGATTACAAAATAAGATGGCAGAAATTAAATGAAATATATCAATAATCACAGTAAGTATAAACATATTCAACTTGTCAGGTGAATAAATGAAACATTTTTAAGGTTCTGTATGTCATGTAGAAAAAGCTGAGTTTGGTAAGTAGAAATCCAAATCAAGTCTCTGCAATAAATATTTGTGGCCATTTACCCAATTCCAAGACATTAACCAGTTCACAGACCTGGAATCCCTATTGTATGGGGTAGGACATTGAGTAAGAACTCTGCAACATGGCCATAGGTATTTACTATAAATCTTATGAGATTATAAATCTTCTTATGAGACTTTCCCAGAGAGATTTGTGACCATATATTAAAATGATTATGCATTAGGAAAAAAGAATTATTCTGGATTTATGACAGTTTTATAGTTAAGCTAAATTGATAACCTCTGAAGACTCAATGCCACAGTGGTCTATTGTCACAGCAGGGACTTAAATTAGATGGTAAATAGAGTCTTGCCCCAAGTATGTCCTGCAGTGAATTCAGTGGGCCCACAGATATGTCTCATAGCTATTTCCTTGGTTCACAAATGTAGTTATAATAGATATACCAAGCAACTCAAAGAATCTCTAAAGTAGATCCCTGACCCTGGAGGAAGGATTAATGTGATAGGGTGAGCCTACTGGCAGCCCCTGGGACTGTTCCTATCCCACTTCTCAAAATAGCAAGTTGAAAGCAACACTGTATCCCCATGGAGATGATTTGCAGGAATTAATGCCACCAGTGAAGTATTGAAAGATGCAGAAGTGATGTTTTTATTATGTGTCCACTCGACTCACCTTTGGCCTGGTGCCAGTGAATTACTAAAAATGTAAATAGGTGGTGAAGCCAATTGTAATTGCTCTTCCAGTACTGTTAAATTTACTAGGTACAGCCTTCCAGCCTTATTGTGCAGCTACTGATCTCACAAATGCTATTTTCTTAATTCCAATTGCTAAAAACAATTGGAATCAATTTCAATTGGTGGTCATAACAGTTTTCCTTAACTGTACACTTCAGGGATGTCAACTCACCTGCTACATACTATAATATAGTCAAAAGAGAACTAAGTCACCTGTCTACAAATCATTCCAGTGGTCCATTATATTTAAGACATTATGTCATTTGGACCCAGTCGGCAAGAAATAGAGAGTACTATAGAAACATTAAGAAGGTACATGAGTACCAGTGTAAAATAAACCCTATGAAAATGCAGAGACAAGGCACGTTAATGAAGTTTCTGTAGCATGTAGGAATATTCCTTCTAATGTGAAAGACAGGATTTTGAACTTTACGTTTTCACACTGAAACTCTTCATGCATGTCCTTGGATTTGGAGGTAATATTTAGCACACCTTGTTGTCATTTTCTGACCTACTTTCCAGGTAACCCATAAGCTTGCAAATTTTGTGTGGATCCTAGGGTGGGAAAAGTTATCTTTACAGATCCAGGCTGGGTACCTGCTTCCTGGTACCCATGTGAAATTTATGATGCACCAGATCCAATGGTATTTGATGTATCTATGAAAGATAGGTATACATTATTTTAAATGGAAGACCTCAAACCATGAAACTACTACAAGAAAACATTGGGGAAGCTCTCCAGGATACTGGTCTGAGCAAAAATTTCTTGTGTAATATCCCACAAGCACAGGCAACTACAATAAAAATGGGCAAATGGGGTTACATCAAGTTGAAGTTCCAGACAGCAAAGGAAACAATCAGCAAAATGAATAGACAACCCACAGAATCAGAGAAAATAGAAACTCTATAGAAAAAAATAAGAATCTGATTAAAAAATGAGCAAAAGGTTGGAATAGACATTTCTGAAAAGAAGACATAGAAAGGGTAAACATATATATAAAAAGGTACTCAACATCCTTGATCATCAGAGAAACACAAATCAAAACTACAATGAGACATCATCTGACTCCAGTTAAAATGGCTTATATCCAAAAGTCAGGCAATAACAAATGGTGGATGGAGCAAAGGGAACACTCATAAACTGTTGGTGAGAATGTGAATTAGTACAATCACTATGAAGCACACTTTGAAACTTCCTTAGAAAACTGTAACTAGAGTGACCGTATGATCTGGCAACCCCACCGCTGAGTATATTCTCAAAAGAAAGGAGACCAGCGTGTGGAGGAGACACTGCACTCCAACGTGTGTTGCAGCACTGTTCACAGCAGCCAGGATCTGGAAGCCACCTAAGTGTCCATCAGCAGGTGAAAGGATAAAGAAAACATAGTACATATAAGCAATGGAGTACTATTTAGCCATAAAGAAGAATGAGACCCTTTCATTTGCAACAACCTGAATGCAACTGGAAATCATTATGTTAAGTGAAATAAGCCAGGCACAGAAAGACAAACTGCACATTCTCACTTATTTGTGAGACCTAAAAATCAAAACAATTGAACTCACAGACATAGAGAGTAGAAAGATGGTTACTAGAGGCTGGAAAGAATAACAATTGGTACAATAATAACTTAATTGTACATTTAAAAATAACTAAAAGATATAACTGGAATGTTGGTTACACAAAAAAGTGATAAATGCTTGAGATGATGGATACCCCATTCCCTATGATGTCATTATTTCATATTGTATGCCTGTATCAAAACATCACATGTATTTTTTTACATTTTTAATTGTTATGGGTGATCCACCTGCCTTGGTGTCCCAAAGTGGTGTAAACCACCACACCTCACCTTGGCTATTGTTAATAGTGCTATGATAAACATAGGCATGCAGTTATCTCTTTAATATGTTGATTTATTTTCTTTACAGTATATACTGGCAGTAAGATTGCTGGATCATAAGGTAGGTCTATATGTAGTTTTTTGAGGAAAGCCATACTGTTCTTCATAGTTTCTGTACTAATGTACATTCCCACCAACAGCATATGAGAGTTTGCTTTTCTTCACATCTTTGTCACGAGTTGTTATTGTCTTTCTTTTGGATAAAAGTCATCTTATCAGCTGAGTGCAGTGGCTCATGCCTGTAATACCAGCACTTTGGGAGGCCGAGGCGGGCAGATCACAAGGTCAGGAGTTCGAGACCAGCCTGACCAACATGGTGAAACCCTGTCTCTACCAAAAATACAAAAAAATTAGCTGGGTGTGGCGGTGCGTGCCTGTAATACCAGGTACTCAGGAGGCTGAGGCAGGAGAATTGCTTGAACCTGGGATGCAGAAGTTGAAGTGAACTGACATTGCACCACTGCACTCCAGCCTGGGCAACAGAGTGAGACTCCATCTCAAAAAAAGAAAAAAGTCATTTTATCTGAGGTGAGATGGTAACATATTTTAGTTTTGATCTGCATTTTTCTGATGATCAGTGATGTTGAGTACCTTTTCATATACGTTTGTCATTTTTGCAACTTCTTTTAAAAATGTTTATTCAATCTTTTGCCCATTTTTTATTTGGATTATTTGATTCTATAGAGTTATTTGAGCTCCTTACAAATCCTGGTTATTAATTCCTTGTCAGATGTGTGGTTTTCATATTTAATTCTCCCATTCTGTGATTTGTCTCTTCACTTTGTTGATCGTTTCCCTTGCTGTGTGCAGAAGCTTTTTAACTTTATGTGATCTCATGTGTTCATTTTTACTGTGGTTGCCTGTGCTTGTGTTGTATTACTCAAGAAATCTTATCATAAACCAATGTCCTGGATAGTTTCCCTGATGTTTTCTTATAGGTGTGTCATAGGTTAAGGTTTTCAATTTAAGCCTTCTTTAATCCATTTTTATTTTATTTTTGTATAGGGTGAGAGATAGAGGTCTTGTTTTATTCTTCTATATATGGATATCCAGTTTTCCCAACACAATTTATTGAAGAGACTTTCCCTTGCCCAATTTATGTTCTTGGCACCTTTTCGAAAATGAGTTCGCTCTATATGTCTGGCTTTATTTTTAGGTTCTCTGTTTTATTTCATTGGTCTATATGTCTGTTTTTATGCCAGAACCATGCCCTTCTGTTTACTATACCTCTGTAGCATAATTTGAAGTCAAGTTAATATGATTCCTCCAATTTTCTTCATTTTGCTCAGAATGACTTTGCCTATTTTGAGTCTTTAGTGTTTCCATATAAATTTTAAGATTGCTTTTTTCTATTTCTGTGAAGAATGCCATTAGCATTTTGATAGGAATTAACTGAATCTGTAAATTGCTTTGGGTAGTATAGACATTTTAACAATATTGATTCTTCTAATCCATAAACATAAAATATCTTTCCATTTTTTTGTGTCCTCTTCAATTTCTCACATCAATATTTTATAGTTTTTATTATAGAGAATTTTCAGTTCTTTGGTATGCTCTTGAAGTATGACCCTAGGTATTTTATTTGTAGCTATTATAAATGGAATTATCTTCTTTTTTATTACTTTACTTTTTAAATTATGGTGGGTACATAGTAGGTGTACATATTTGTGGGGTACAGGAGATGTTTTGATACAGGCATACAACATTAAATAATCACATCATGGATAATGGAGCATCCATCCCCTCAAGCATTTAACGTTTGTGTTACAAACAATCCAATTATGCTTTTATAGTTATTTTTAAATGTACAATTATTATTGACTATAGTCACAACAATGCTATCAAACAGTATGTCTTATTCATTCTTTCTAACTATAATTTTCTGTACCCATTAACCATCCCTGCATCTACTCCAGACCCCTACTAGGCTTCCAAGCCTCTTGTTAACATCCTTCTACTTTCTATGCCCATGAATTCAATCATTTTGATTTTTAGATTCCACAAATAAGTGAGAATGAGTGATGTTTGTCTTTCTGTGCCTGGCTTATTTCACTTAACCTAGTGATCGTTAATTCCATCAATGTTGCAAATGACAGAATCTATTCTTTGTGTGTGTGTGTGTGGCTGAACAGTACTCCATTGTGCTTATGTACCATATTTTCTTTATCCATTCATCTTTTAATGAATACTTACGTGGCTTCCAAATCTTGGCTATTGTAAACAGTGCTGCAAAAAAAAAAAAAAAAAAAAAAAATGGGAGTGCAGATATCTCTTATATATACTGATTTTCTTTCTTTTGGGTATATACCCAGTGGTGGCATTGCTGGCTCATATGGTAGTGCTATTTCTAGTTTTTTGAGGAAACTCCAAAGTGTTCTTCATAGTGGTTATACTAATGTACATTCCCACCAACAGTGTACAAGAGTTCCCTTTTTTCACATCATCACTATCATTTGCCTGTCTTTCTATTACATTCTTGATTTCCTTTTCAGATTGTTTGCTGTTGGCATATAAAAATCCTACTGATTTTTGTACATTGATTTTGCATCCTCCAACTTTACTGAATTTATCAGTTTATAATCATCTTTTGGTGGAGTCTTTAGTTTTTTTCAAATATAAGATCATATTATCTGCAAACAAGGATAATTTGACTTACTTCTTTCCAACTTAGATGCCTTTCACTTCTTTCTCTCGTCTGATTGCTCTACCTAGGAATTCAAGTATGATGTTGAATAACTGTACTGAAAATGGGTGTTGTTGTCTTGTTTCAGATCTTAGAAGAAAGGTTTTCAGTTTTCCCCTATTCAGTATGATACTAGCTGTAGGTCTGTCATATAAAGCTTTTATTGTGTTGAGGTACATTCCTTGGATAGCAAGTTTGTTGAAGCTTTTATCATGAATGGATGTTGAATATTATAAAACGCTTTTCCAGCATCAATTGAAATGATTATATGATTTCTTTCATTCTGTTGATATGATGTATCATATTGATTTATTTGTATATGTTGACATCCTTACATCCCAGGAATAAATCCCACTTGATCATGATGAATAATCTTTTAAATGTGTTGAATTCATTTTGTTAGTATTTTGTTGAGGATTTTTGCATCAATATTCATCAGGGATATTGGCCTGTAGCTTTATTTTTTTGATGTGTCTTTTCCTGGTTTTAACAGCAGGGTGATACTGGCCTTGTAGAATGAATTTGGAAGTATTTACTTCTCTTGTATTTTTCAAAGCAGTTTGAATAGAATTGGTATTCGTTTTTTAATTGTTTGGTAAAATTCAGCATCAAAGCCTTTGGGTCCCAGGCTTGTCTCTGTTGATAGGCATTTAACTATGGCTTCAATCTCATTATTTAGTATATTGTTCTATTCAGGTTTTGGGTTTTTCCATGGTTCAATCTTGGTAGGTTGTATGTATCTAGTAATTTATCTGTTTATTCCAGGTTTTTCAATTTATTGGCATATAGTTGCTCATAGTAGCCTGTAACAATCCTTTGAATTTCTGTGATGTGAGTTGTATGTCTCCCTTTCCATCTATGATTTTATTTGGATCTTCTTTTTTCTTAGTCTGATTAAAAGTTTGTCAATTTTGTCTGTTTTTTTTTTTAATCCACTTTCATTTCATTGATCTTTTGTATTTTTGTTTCGATTTCATTTATTTCTGCTCTCATCTCTATTATTTCATTTCTTCCACTAATTTTGGGTTTGGTTTGCTTTTGCTTTTCTAATTATTTGAGATGCATCATTAGGTTGTTTATGTGATGTTTTTATACTTTTTTGATGTAGGCACTTATTACTATTGACTTTTCTCTGAGTACTGCTTCTACTGTATCCCATAGGTTTTTGTATGTGTTTCAATTTTCATGTTTCAAGAAACTTTTTAATTCCTTGCTAATTTAATCATTGACCTGCTCATCATTCACGAGCATATTGTTTAATTGACATGTGTTTATGCAGTTTCCAATCTTCCTCTCATTACTGATTTCTACTTTTATTCCTTTGTGGTCAGATAACATACTGTATTTGACTTCAGTGTTTTTTCATATTTTTAAGATTTGTTTTGTGCGGCCAGGGACAGTGGCTCATGCCTGTAATGTCAGCACTTTGGGAGGGTGTGGTTGGTACATCACCTGAAGTCAGGAGTTTGAGACTAGCCTTGCCAACATGGTGAAACCCCATCTCTACTAAAAATACAAAAATTATCTGGGCATGGTGGCATGTACCTGTAATACCAGCTACTCAGGAGGGTAAGGCACGAAAATTGCTTGAACATGGGAGGCAGAGGCTGCAGTGAGCTGAGATCACACCACTGTACTCCAGCCTGGGTGACAGAGTGAGACTCTCTTTAAAAAAAAAAAAAAGACACAGAGGAGAGATCCAAGATGGCGGATTAGGAGCAGCTCAGGATTGCAGCTCCCAGTGAAAGTGCAGAGGGTGAGTGGACGCCGCATTTCCAGACGGATTTTTATTACCCCCAGACCAGGAGATTCCCAGGCGGAGCAGCC